>OX382343.1:11571487-11814508 GCA_947507615.1 Hemithea aestivaria | reverse complement strand
CGGCGCTCGCAGCAAGCTGCTCGCGCATTACAAGATTTTTAAAATTTTATTCTATTCGGAACGAGTTTAACGCACACGTTCTTGTCAGAGATATAACATTTCCTATTTTAGAGATTCAAATTGTAGGTAAACGTTGAAATGTACAAACCTACCTAGTTCACAAGAAAAAAAATCTGGATCCGCCATTGTTTAACACATTCGGTGCCACCGACTCGCCATGCGAGTTCACGTTCATTTTGTTCGCGAGTCGGTGGCACCGAATGTGTAAAGGAGTAAGTAGGAGTAGACATGTTATATACGACGTAGGTTTTTTATTACATGGACTGGGGCCTAGGGCGGCCTAGACTGTAAATCCGCCACTGCGTATCGTCCATACAAAGCTATTTTTGCACACCACCGCTGTACATGTTCTTAAATTTCCTTCCAGCCAGGTTGTCTGTAAGATTGCTTAATGCGATAAGACCGCCAATTGTTTACCTTTAGTTTTGTGTTTGCGAAGGCATGTTCAATTTTGGTCTCATTATCGTAGTCCTTTAAATTCCTACATATTGTAACATGCATGCTTAATTCAAATAGGTATTCAATATTAACCTTATTATTTTATTTTTACTTATACCATTTTTTTATCTTTACAAAAATTACATTATAAAATTAATTGACGCCCTGATACCTGGAGTACCATGAGCTATGGTTAAACAAGAGACTCCTCAAAACTAAAGTGAAAGGGTCTTGAAAGATCAGCAACCTTGTGGCAATGCAAAAGTACATATATATAAGTATTATATCCGTTATCCTAACCACCTTAACACGAGTATTAAGTTGCTTAGCTTGGGGTTAGGTGGCGCTGTGTGAAATGTCTTTTTTAATGCCTCTGGTTATTCAATTGACCATAGGCGACAGTAATCACTTACCATCAGATGGACCGTCTGTGTGTTATCCACGAAGGTATATTATGTGGCATAAAAATAAAATACAAATGTCTTTACATATTTATATATTTTTTATAGAATAGAGCTGCGTTTGACCACAGTCTCGCCTGTACATATTATTAAGATTTATAAAATCCGTGAAACACCACCCCACCTATTTTTTCCTCTTCTTTTTAGGGTTCCGTACCTCAAAAGGAAAAAACGGAACCCTTATAGGATCACTTTGTTGTCCGTCTGTCCGTCCGTCCGTCCGTCCGTCCGTCCGTCCGTCTGTCTGTCAAGACCCTTTTTCTCAGGAACGCGTAGAGGTAACAAGCTGAAATTTATAAGAAATACTAAGGTCCATTGCCTCTTAGAGCTGTGAAAATTTCAAACTTCTAGGCCAACGCAATCAAAAGATATAGTCGAATGTGTCGCAAATTTCAGCAAATTTTCGACATTAGCAAATAAATCAAAACCTACGGGGCACTTCCCGTAAACTCAAAATCTTGAAATTTGGCACGATGCAATTCCTTAGAGCACAGATAAAGGAAAAATTGCGAAAACTATAATTTTTTATTTGCATCATATGAAAAAAATATTTTGAATAATTTTATACTTACTACCCCTTTTCTCATGAACGCGTAAATGTTTTAAATTGAAATTCATATCAAATACTCAAGTCTATAATACCTTTAAACTGTAATAAAATCAAACCTCTATGTCAACGCAATCAAAAGAAACAGCAATTTTAGTCGCAATTTTAAACTCGCAAATACTCTCAAAAAATCAAAACCTACAGGGTACTTCCTGTGATCTTAGAATCTTGAAATTTAGCACAAAGCAACTCCTTAGAGCACAAATAAAGGAAAAATTACGAAAATTGCACATTTTTAGTTACATCATATAAAAAAATATTTTTAAAAATTTCATACTTACTACCTTATTTCTCATGAACGCGTGCAGGTATTAAACTGAAATTCATATCAAATACTAAAATCTATTTTACCCTTAAACTGTAATAAAATCAAACCTCTATCTCAACGCATTCAAAAGAAACAGCAATTTTAGCTGTATTTTTTAACTCGCGACTACTCTCTCAAGGGAATCAAAACCTACAGGGTACTTGCCGTTAACTCAGAATCTTAAAATTTGGTACGCAGCAACGTCTTAAATCACAGGCACAGGAAAAATTGCGAAAACTGTAAATTGTTAGTTATCATATAAAAAAATATTTTTAATAATTTTGTATTTACTATCCCTTTCTTCAAGAACGCGTACAGGTATTAAATGGAAATTCATACCAAATACTCAGCTTTATAATAACTTTTATCTGTAAAAAAATCAAACATCTATGTCAACGCAATCAA
Organism: Hemithea aestivaria; assembly: GCA_947507615.1. NCBI lineage: Eukaryota > Metazoa > Arthropoda > Insecta > Lepidoptera > Geometridae > Hemithea > Hemithea aestivaria. The sequence goes on along the minus strand of OX382343.1, from coordinate 11,812,230 downwards.
AAGAAACAGCAATTTTAGCCGCATATTTTCAAACTCGCAAGTACTCGCAAGGGAATCAAAACCCACAGTATATAATATTATACCCACTTTTCCTTAGGGTTCCGTAGAAACTCGTAGGTTTGTACGGAACCCTCGGTGCTCGAGTCCTACTCGTACTTGACCGGTTTTTTTTCTATTGAGAAACTGTCATACGAACTAGGGACATGTAGTAAATAAAATGTATAAATCTATCTCTCAGTCCTACAAAAATTCCACCAGCAACATAATTTTATTTCAATAAGAAAGAAAGAAAGAAAAATATTTAACTAAGCAAAAAGACACACAGGCACATAGAAAACAAGTGAATTAAATTAAAAATTTAAAAAACCCCCAATGCAATACGTAATTCACAATTTTTTTGATGGCGGCCATCTTAGATTTTAAATTTTATGTAGTGGGCTGTATTTTAATCGTTAAGCCCTTTCTTTTGATACCCATATTGAGGAGGTCGTGGAAGAAAAAAGTAATCCGCCATTTTGTAGCGGCGGCCATCTTGAACCGATTTCCATAAAACATGGTTAAAAACACTCTCGACTAACTCTACTTTCAAACAAAAGAAACTAAATCAAAATCCGTTCATCCGTTTGGGAGCTACGATGCCACAGACAGACACACACACACACACACAGACAGACAGACACGTCAAACTTATAACACCCCGTCGTTTTTGCGTCGGGGGTTAAAAAACAAGAAAAGAACAAAAAATATTAGCTAAATAAGCTTTAGTGTTTTAATACATATTAAAGTGCTTTAAGGTCGTGGTTAAAGATTGCACAGTCGCATCTAATGGGCAGAAAAGCTCAACTTGCAGGCCCTAGATTGCTCTTCGTCGGATTTTCTCATTTTCCACGTCCCGTGAGATTGCCTCCACCGACTGCACGGAAATAGATTATTTGCTATTGATTGAATCCTCGGGTAAGTTCTGTAGTTTACGCCAAACAAGAATCGTTTACACAGCTCTTCACCGTTTCTGTTGCCCTGGTACTTTTTGTAAACAGTATTATTGATATCTATAGACATAACTGGGTTTAACCGATATTGCTAATGAAATGACTAGAAAATATGAAGAGAAATATTTTATTATTTTGCTTGTGGCGTTTGAGATTTATTATGCGTTTTCGCCAAATTTAAACAAGTGAAATTTTAAAAAAAACTTTTTAAAAACAAGCTTTTATTATTATTACCATCTAGCATCATAAAGTACTCGTCAAGACAAATCAAATGAGCCCAACTCGATGGGGTTGTGTCGTTTAATGACGGAGTTCCTATGGCCACCTTCCAGCTCCATCATCAGATCAGCTCGATGTCATAAAAATATTGCATTGTCATCCGATTTATACAGGCATGCAAAATTTCAGCTTAATCGGACACCGGAAAGTGGGTCATATTAAACTTGCAAGATTTGATTATAGACAGACAGACAGACAACAGACAGGTGAAAGTAAATAAAAGCTTGTAAAAAGGTTATCAGTTTTGTTATTTTATGTTACCTCAAAACCTCAAAACTGTATAGTAATTTAGAACCCCGTGATAATTATAATTAGTAAACATTAATACCTATCTATTTAGTTTTAATTACGCTCTAATTAACCTATTTACTTTAATTAGAATAGAATAAAAAAATCTTAATTGAACACCATAAAGACAATATAATAAGCTTTAAAAGATAACACATTAGAAAAAATGTGTTACTATTGGCGATCTCATCGCTAATGGCGATATCTAATTCTCGCGAAATGAACACTATATATTAATATAAATATAAATTATATCTCTTAATCAAGGATTTCCTCAAAGTAGCGCCTAATTTCATTAATTATGAACCCCGTGATATTAATCTCAAAATAGTCCTATATTAAAACCATAAAATTCTAAACGAGCTACTTTAATAATCTAGTACGTTCTTAAAATCTAGACATAGCCAAGTGTTACGAATGGATACATAATACGAACCCCACGCAACATCATGTAATAAACATAAAAGACATTCCCCTTGGAATTTCCATGATTCCCCGAATGGTCCCGCACTTAATGTCAAGAACTGGGACTAATTATCTTAATAGCGGACATATCTTCACGTACAACATTGTCCCTTATAACTAAACTAAACGCCTATATTAGTCCTCTTACTTACCATAAATGCGGTCAAAGCATCTTGAGATATAAATGTCCTTAACTTATGCGGTGGAAAACAGTTGTTAGATTTTCACCAAAAATTTAAAACGCGACTTTTGTGTGTAAATTTCATGTACCACGACTTCGCGAAATTCGCTTCCTGTCTATCTGTCTGTCCTTATGTATGCTTAGATTTTTAAAACTAAGCAACGAATTTAGGCTGGCTGGAAGGTGGCCATAGGATCTCCGTAATTAAACGACGCAACCCCTTCGAGTTTGAGCTCATTTGATTCGTCTTGACGAGTACTTTGGTGCTAGATGGTAATAATAATAAAAGCTTGTTTTTAAAAAGTATTAAAATTTCAATGATTTATTTTCATAGTGCACGGACAGGCAACGTGTTAAGATACTCATCTTTGTAAATAAACGGCATAAACTCACTTGTATTTACTTCGAATTCGTGCCTTCGTGCCGTGTAGCGGGGCGCGGACGCCGGCGTGTAACCGCAGCTACTCCCTGAAGAAGATCCTCGTACAGAATCGAAACGGTAGGCACGAAGTCGAAGTAAATACTAGTGAGTTTATGCCGTTTATTTACAAAGATAAATCTAAATACTCACGAATCGTTAAGTATAAAAATGTGTTAAGATACTGTAAGCGCTAGTAGATATTTTTGAAGAATGCGAGCGCGTCACGTCCCTCGATAAATTAGAGAAGTTCTGACCGCTGCCGGCCATAACTCATCGCTTTCCTCTCATATAGGTACTATCTGTGTTTTAATTAAGCCACCCAAGATTAGATACGTGAACAAACTGCACGCGCCACTTCCTTGTTGTCTTATTTATTTATTTGCAACAAACATGGTACATATAAAGATCTTAAAACATTATAAAAAAGGACATGCATGTTTGGCCAGGATCAACTGGCATACAATTTTTAAAATATTTTCACAGTAATAATTAAATGGCGCGAATTACTTTTTATAATATAGGATACAATAAATCATGTCATAAAAAAACAACACAATAATAGGGTATAACAACATACGTTTACAATATGCCCTTTATATTATTATTGAATTCTGTTATGGAATAAAAGCATTTATCCATTAGCCAGACTTTCAGTTTTTTTTATTTTTTTATTAATAGGTCCACAAAACTGGTACATTTAATTACTTAAGATTAACTAAGATACACATAAAAATTGTAGCAATTCAGGGTGTACTGACTGAAATTTCCGACTAGCAAAATTGTACACCAGCATGAGAGCCAGGGTCATGGATGGTTTCAGCCTAGAGAGGAGAAAGATCAGAAGAATTTAGAATAAGGGCGCCACTGATCTCCCTCCTACAAACGAGAAGCGGGGTTGGTACAAAATAAAAATCATTAACAAAGTTATATAGGTTATTTTATTCCTTGGTTCCACATCATTGGTTACAAAATAAACATGCATTAAATTATCAAAATAAATATGTAAGCAAGTTGAGGTACTGGTGAAATTAATTTATGGTACATACAATTCCGACTTATTACTAGCCGCTTAAACAAACTAGGATCTTATGGCGCGTGGCCTAAAATGGAACTAATTTTAAGAACAAGACCGTATTATATACATACGGTATATTTACATGATATTAATATACAATATGGTACCTAAGAATGGCTGAGGGCCCAAAAATAAAAAGGTACGTTACGATCAAGATTAAATTAGCAAATTAGGTTAAATAAAAAAGGTTATTTAAGTAAGTCCAGTATTATTTATCACACGTGGTGATGTCACAGGGAACTACTGATGGCCCTTCGACCGTGACCAGGAATCACCCACGTGGACAGAACAAAAGTTACAATAACTCTATTAAAAATCTTGCGTTATCGGCAGAGATTATTTGGGGGAGTACTATATTCCTCACACGAATACTACAACAGGAGCCCTAGGGTCCTGCGGCACGCACGTGGCTGTACCACAAAATGGCGGCGACGGCGCGGCTTGAAAATCGGGAATTTAACCACGTAGAACGCAGCAGGGCAGCTACAGTAGCGCCACCCGCTGGAATATGCTCGGCGGCAGCCTCGCCTGCGACGGGCGGTGGCCGAAGCTTGAAGAGGGCGGAGCCCTAACCCGGGACCCTGTGAACAATTCACAGGTCTTAGGCCCGTTCCTATCAACCTACGGGAACATGGCGTTCCAGAGTAGAACAATCCTACCCACTCAAATAAAAAATAAACTCACCACTTAAAAGTGGGTAGGCCGACACGGACACGTGGTCGCCCGGCGGACGTGCGGGGCGAACGGCACACGCAGCTCGGGGTGTCGGAAACAGTGCTATAGGAAAAGAACAAGATTAACATCGAGAAACCTCTATAAATACCGACGTGGAAGGTCGGTCGGTGATGAAAAATTAACCGAGGTTACTCACCGGTGATTAAACACAACACTGATTTTACTGTATTATTATGAAAACTTTTACTGGAGGCTGGGGAACTTGTCCCTATAAAAGAATAAAACACTCATGGGCGAGGGACGCCTCGGCAGAGCCGACGGCCTTCCCCCGCCCTAACCGTGACTTCACACTTGTGCTCTCGATGCGTAAAAGAAAGAACAATGGGCGTGCTTTGCCTTATAAAGGATTTCATGGCGTCGTATGGCCTGGAGGGAAAAAACCATGGACGGCTGGGCTACCAGCGCATAAATCCAAATACTACTCAACAGACTTGACACGACTACCCTACTGTTTAAAAATATTAATCCGACCCGATAAGTAAAATACATCGAGTCGGCCTCACATATGATCAACGGCGATTCCCTCACTATAAACCCTACCTGTAGTTGGTAGTGCCTACTATTTAATTGTTATTTATTGGAGAGGAAACCGATATAAATTGGTATTTAACTATTTTTAACAATTTTATTATTTTAGCATTTATTATCATTTATTTGTCTTGGGAGATAAAAATTTCCTACCATTGAGTGAATTTTTATCTCCCTGGCAACTATTTATTTTTATTTGGCACATGATTTGCGCTTGTGACATTCATAAAAAACCCTAAATGTCAGACTGACAAACAAAAGGTCGGACTGACAGATGACATTTTGACATCTGACAACTAACCTATTTATACATCCACCCTTTTTATCAAGATATTTTTATTTGTTTGTTTCAATTACGGAGGGTGAATGAAAAACTTAATTATTTACTTTAAAACATTGAAAATCTACAGTGAAAATATGCTAATATGATGTGGTATGTGTGTTAAGGTAAAATTAACATTATTTTTCTAGGACCTAGTAGCTTATTTTCCTACAAAATAAGGTATATAAATGCCCTTCTAGATGTGGACACCGCATGCATATAAGAATACGCTAATGTTACAAATAGAAAATACAAACTAAGTAAACAAAAAAGAAGTATTGACAAGATCAATCAATCAATTATTATTTAGTTAAAGTGGCGTTTTTTAACAGACTTTTGTTGTGTTAATACCCTGATACCCCTTAGTACTCATTTAGAGAAGGTTAATAAGTTTATGGTTATGGTATATAAACCATCTTATATAAATGCTAGCTTATGCTCTCGGCTTTGCCCGCATGGTAAAATCCTTTCTTAGCGGAAGTCTACGTCATAAAACCTTTCTGTGTTCCAAATTACAACCCAATCCGCCCAGCAGTTTAGGCTGTGCGTTGATAGATCAGTCAGTCAATCAGTCACTCTTTCCTTTTAAATATTTAGATTTTTGTAACTAGTCTTGAGTCCATGTCAGTGGCGGATTTGCCCTAAGGCCCAGTAGGCCCGGGCCTAGAGCGGCCAGATATTAGGGGCGGCCAATCGTGACAAAAAAATCACTGATGACAAGAAATAACTAAAAGTACGTAAATATTTTAAAGGCTTCAAGGGGCCATGAGTTTTTCTCGGCGGCTCTGCTCTATAATAAGAATATTTATTTTCTCACCGCTCAGAACACATCTTTTGTAGCCTGAAATATAAAATTTTCTCGGCACTCGCAGCTAGCTGCTCGTGCAATTATAAATAGAATATTATGTTTTTGCTCACCACTCAGAACGAGCTCATTGCACACAGTACCGGCGTTAGGGTAGGGCGCGGTTGGGCGACCGCCCAGGGCGCCGGATAAAAGGGGCGCCACAGGCTCTATAATGGAGCGCCCGTGGCGCCCCATTCGTTCTGAAAAAATCAATATTCTCGGTGCTCGTAGCAAGCTGCTCGCGCTTTTATAAGAACATTTAGTTTCTTTGCCACTCGAAGGAAGATAAACGCACATCATTCGTGCTGAAAAATTCAAAATTTTCTCGGCGCTCGCAGCTAGCTGCTCGCGCTTTTATAAATGAGAAAATTTACTTTATTTGCCATTCGAAGCAAGATAAACGCACATCATTCGTGCTGAAAAATTCAAATATTTTTCGGCGCTCGCAGCGAGTTACTCGCGCTTTTATAAATAAGGACATTTAGTTTCTTTGCCACTCGAAGCTAGCTTAACGCACATCATTCGTGCTGTAAAATATCTAAATTTTCTTGGCGCTCGCAGCAAGCTGCTCGCGCTTTTATAAGAACATTTAGTTTCTTTGCCACTCGAAGGAAGATAAACGCACATCATTCGTGCTGAAAAATTCAAAATTTTCTCGGCGCTCGCAGCTAGCTGCTCGCGCTTTTATAAATGAGAAAATTTACTTTATTTGCCATTCGAAGCAAGATAAACGCACATCATTCGTGCTGAAAAATTCAAATATTTTTCGGCGCTCGCAGCGAGTTACTCGCGCTTTTATAAATAAGGACATTTAGTTTCTTTGCCACTCGAAGCTAGCTTAACGCACATCATTCGTGCTGTAAAATATCTAAATTTTCTTGGCGCTCGCAGCAAGCTGCTCGCGCTTTTATAAATAAGAATACTTATTTAGTTTCTTTGCCGCTCGGAGCAAGCTAAACGCACAACATTCGTGCTGAAAAATTCAAAATTTTCTCGGCACTCGCGCTTTTATAAATAAAGACATTTAGTTTTTTTGCCACTCGAAGCAAGCTAAACGCACATCATTCGTGTTGAACAAATCTAAATTTTCGCGGCGCTCGCAGCAAAGGTGGATTTTTTTCTAGATACGCCCATGATTTTACCCATCGGAATCGGCCCAGAAAAAAATCCTGGAATTTTTTTCCTTTTTAGTATGGATTTGAATTGCTTTTTAGGGGGCGCCGTAGAAATCTCGCCCAGGGCGCTGGTAATGTTAAAACCGGCTCTAATTGTACATCTTTTGTAGTCTGAAACGTAAAATTTTCTCGGCGCTCGCAGCAAGCTGCTCGCGCATTACAAGGATTTTAAAATTTTATTCTATTCGGAACGAGTTTAACGCACACGTTCTTGTCAGAGATATAACAATTCCTATTTTAGAGATTCGAATTGTAGGTAAACGTTGAAATGTACAAACCTACTTTGTTCACAAGAAAAAAATTCTGGATCCACCACTGTTTAACACATTCGGTGCCACCGACTCGCCATGCAAGTTCACGATCATTTTGTTCGCGAGTCGGTGGCACCGAATGTGTTAAGGAGTAAGTAGGAGTAGACATGTTATATACGACGTAGGTGCAGGTATTACATGGACTGGGGCCTAGGGCGGCCTAGACTGTAAATCCGCCACTGGTCCATGTATTATACAGTTCCTGCACACCACCGTCTATTATAGTAATATCAGTCCTATTCCATTCCCAGGGTGTATGTAAGGAATTGCCTAGTGCGATAAGACCGCCGACCATTAAGATATCTAACTTAGTAATTTTCTTTGTAATTATTTGGTATACAATAAAGTATTATTCTATTCTATAAGGTTTTACTCAAATTTTTACTTAATAGAAAAATTGGGTTTGATTACTTGGATTTAGAAACAATTCTTACCATATAGCCGGCGCACCGCGCGTAGCGTCAAAGTCTTAAACAAATCAAAAGCAAATTTTCAATGCAAATTTGGCGTTGGTACATTTGCGTGGTGCTGGCCTAAATTATACATATCACTTTAAAAGAAATCGTTTTGTATAAAACAAAATTATTCTTCTTCTTATTTAACATATCATATTATGACCCACCAGTTCCCTCCAGACTCGGAAGTGGAAGCTAGCATAGTTGCTCCTGTACGACCTGAGTCGTATTGGTCCATCATAAAGGATAGCACCCTAAAAACAAAATAGTTTCGTCAACCTACGTATTCAGTATGAGTAAGTGAGATGGCAAACAACCGTGACGTCATATTTCTTACTTCAGATTGATGATCACCGCGCAGCCTCCATTGGTTTTTTCGTCATGGAATTGACTCGTTTGAGCAGCGTTCCATCCAGCACCACATCTCGAACGCGTCACTTCGATCGGACGAACTTTTAAATTTCAGGTTTCATACACGTACAAAACAAGTTAGAAAATACTAGATTTTGAATTTATAATAATTGGGGTTTATACTCCAACAGAACAGGTTACCCTACACTGTCAGAGTCAAAGCACAATTTATAGGTTAACTATCTTTAATTAATATTAAATTGTTTTTTTAACAAAAGTACTATTTAATTTACTTTTGTTTATGATAATAAACAAAGCAATAACAATTGGCGTGTTTTCAATATAGATTAAAAATATTTGTTATTTCTTGTTAACAATAAATCTCATAAAACTTTAATACCATAAAAGCTGAATTCGATATTTTTTTGTAAACATCTGAGCTAAAATGAAATGGACTGGCAAATGATCGAAGCGCGCAAAACAAAATAGGATTAACGAAAACACCAATACATCAACCTATCGCGATGGTGATCAGAATGCACATGACATGATAAAAACTTTTGACCTGAGGGCCTATTGGCTAATTCTCACCTACTACCAGGGCCGGTTTTAACATTACCAGCGCCCTGGGCGAGATTTCTACGGCGCCCCCTAAAAAGCAATTCAAACTCATACTAAAAACGAAAAAGGAAAAAATTCCAGAGCTCCGAGAAAATTTTGAATTTTTCAGCACTAATGATGTGCGTTAAGCTTGCTTCGAGTGGCAAAGAAACTAAATAAGTATTCTTATTTATAAAAGCGCGTGCAGCTCGCTGCGAGCGCCGCGAAAATTTAGATTTTTTCAACACGAATGATGTGCGTTTAACTTGCTTCGAGTGGCAAAGAAACAAAATGTCCTTAATAAAAGCGCGAGCGCCGAGAAAATTTTGAATTATTCAGCACGAATTTTGTGCGTTTAGCTTGCTTCGAGTGGCAAAGAATCATGATGTCCTTATTTATAAAAGCGCGAGTAACTCGCTGCGAGTGCCGAGAAAATTTTGAAATTTTCAGCACGAATGATGTGCATTAAGCTTGCTTCGAGTGGCAAAGAAAGTAAATGTTCTCATTTATAAAAGCGCGAGCAGCTCGCTGCGAGCGCCGAGAAAATTTTGAATTATTCAGCACGAATGTTGTGCGTTTAGCTTGCTCCGAGCTGCAAAGAAACTAAATAAGTATTTTTATTTATAAAAGCGCGAGCAGCTCGCTGCGAGCGCCGAGAAAATTTATATTTTGTTCAGCACGAATGCTGTGCATTTAGCTTGCTTCAAATGGCAAAGAAAGTAAATTTTTTCATTTATAAAAGCGCGAGCAGCTCGCTGCGAGCGCCGAGAAAATTTTGAATTTTTCAGCACGAATGATGTGCGTTTAGCTTGCTTCGAATGGCAAAGAAAGTAAAGTTTCTCATTTATAAAAGCGCGAGCAGCTCGCTGCGAGCGACGAGAAAATTTTGAATTTTTCAGCACGAATTATGTGCGTTTATCTTCCTTCGAGTGACAAAGAAACTAATGGGGCGCCACGGGCGCCCCATTATAGAGCCTGTGGCGCCCCTTTTATCCGGCGCCCTGGGCGGTCGCCCAACCGCGCCCTACCCTAACGCCGGCTCTGCCTACTACGATTGATGACAACTTCGATGTACATTGCTGCGTTTGTTATTATACTCATATTAATGAGGAGGTTTAAACAAGTAATGTACGCAAAATTGTCTATGGATTCTGGTGTTTTACATGTCGTTTGGCGATAGCCAATAGACCCTCAAACTCTTCTTCTTCTTCTACTGAGCATTGTCCCGACTACTGCCAGGGTCTGCTTTCCGGCTATACCTCTTCCACTTCGCACGATCTTGAGCATCCTCCTTCGTTAAATTATTGGCTCTTAAGTCGTCCTTGAGCACGTCAAGCCAACGTCGCTTGGGCCTACCGCGTGGTCTTGCTCCGGTGACAACAAGGTCTAAACATTTGTTCCCGACATACTCTGGCGGTCTACGCATGACATGGCCATACCATCTCAGGCGACTCTCCTGGAGCTTATCCGCTACGTCACGTACATGGAGACTTCCACGGATGTGTTCGTTTCGAATGCGATCTCGTCTCGTAACGTCACACATCCATCTCAACATCTTCATTTCCGTGACATGGAGCTCCTGGACATGTCGCTGCAGGGCAGGCCATGTCTCGCTACCATACATGAGTACGGGTCTAATAATGCTCTTATAAATTAGTCCTTTGAGCTTTGGCGGCATCTTTTTATCACAGACCACGCCTGTGACCTCACGCCATTTGCCCCAAGCGGCGCTAGTCCGTGCTCTGATATCTTGGTCAATTCCCCCCGACGCATGTAATACGGATCCAAGGTATTTAAATTTTTCCGTCTTTGCGGCCTGTTCATCACCGATTTTGATGGAGTTGGGATCCGTATTATCTCCACAGACTAAGTACTCAGTCTTCGCTACATTAAGTTTAAGACCGCCGTTCTCCAGCGCTTCCTTCCACCGGTTCACTGTTTGCTCCAGGCTTAGTCGGTCTTCGTCTATTAGTGCTATGTCGTCTGCGTACATCATTACCCACGGGGCCGGCATTTGAACGTGCGCAGTAACAACATCAAGCACAACACTAAATAGGAAGGGACTCAATGCGGAGCCTTGGTGTACACCGACAGTGACCAGAAATGGATCGGTATCACCAACTGCGGTCCTAACCGTTGACACGGAATCGGAGTACATATCTTTAATTATGTCAATGTAGACTTCCGGTACGTTTCTGCATCTCAAAGCCCACCATATGACGCGTCTCGGAACACAATCAAACGCTTTCTGCAAATCTAAGAACGCTATATGCAGAGATCTTTTACGTTCTCTATATGCTTCGATTAATGTTCTAAGAGCAAATATGGGGTCCACAGTCCCAAAACCGGGCCGAAAACCAAATTGACACTCGGAGATATTGCACTCTTGCCGTAGGCGACTTTCGATTACACGTTCGAAGAGTTTCATAGTGTGGCACATAACCTTTATACCGCGATAGCTCCCGCAGTCTTGTACACTGCCTTTACCTTTGTATACAGGAGTAATATAACTACTCCTCCAAAGGTTTGGCATCTTCTTGGTAACAAGAATGCGGTTGAAGAGGTCTGTAAGTTGGCACACACCATGAGGACCCAACGATTTCCACGCCTCGATCGGAATGTCATCAGGGCCTACAGCCTTCCGGTTTTTCATGCTACGGAGACTCTTTAGTACTTCGGCTGCCTGTATGCAAGGAACAAGTCCTAAGTAGGAGGAGTCCTAGGAGGCAGTTCGGCAGTAATTGTGTCGCTATTGTGTTTATTTAGCAGTTCACTAAAATATTCGCGCCAACGATCTTTAACACGCGTTTTGTCATGAACCAAAGCCCCCGAAGCATCTCTGACACAAAGACATTTGGTAATGTCTTGTGATTCTTTCTCTCTTCTTCTTTCCAATAGACCCTCAAACTGACTAATCTTATTAATATTATAAACATGAAAGTTTGTAAGAATGTATGGATGTATGTTTGTTACACTTTCACGCCTAAACGGGTGGACCGATTGAGCTGAAATTTGCTATAGAGATAGCTTAGACCCTGAAATAGCACACAGGCTGCAGCGGGTAAAACCGCTGGGCGCAGCTAGTAGACTATAATATATAAAGTCTAAAGTTATATTTGAAGATCTAAGAACAGACACCTATGCAGAGTGGCACTATACCTTTGAGTATTACATCACCAAAGGAGACGACCCGTGTAAATATTATTTTTACATTATCGTCCCACTTCAGGGCAAAGGCTTCCCTTCCCTCCCTCCGGGTATCTTCTATAATTAATTTATATGCGAAAAAGTCGGCCAGTTCTTGCAACTTGTATCATATAATAGCAAGGAAGCGAACAAAATTTACTGCTCAAACTAAAATACAAAAACAACTAAAACACAAAATTTATTTAAAAAAAATTTATTTTCGATAACGTCACTATACACGCACCCGAAAAAATTGTCACACGTCCGTTAAATTTTTATCAATTTACTCGATGAATATTTTTTTTCTGCGTCCATATTAAACTGCTTTCTATTTTTTTAATGAATAGGCCTACGTTTGACCACATCCCACCTGATAAAAATATAGATGGAACATGGATCCATGAAAATAAAATGACGGGTAAGCGAAGTACACACAGTATTTGCTCTACTAATAGTAAGAGGATTATGAGAGTGATCGTTTTACAGAAAGCCGATTCCGATGAAACATATTATCAATGTTCGACTAAATAATATTGTTTTTATGTCTCGTTCGCCAAAGAGCGTCCATATTTCTTTTTACAAGCTTATATTTACTTGCACCTGTCTGTTGTCTCTCTGTCTGTAATCAAATCTTGCAAGTTTAATTTGACCAACTTTCCTGTATCCCATTGAGCTGAAATTTTGCATGCATGTATAAATCGGATGACGATGCAAAATTATTACAACATCGAGCTGATCTGATGATGGAGCTAGAAGGTGGCCATAGGAACACCGTAATTAAACGACGCAACCCCATCGAATTTGGGCTCATTTGATTCGTCATGACGAGTAGGTACTTGACTGGTGCTTGATGATAATAATAATGAAAGATTGTTTTTAAAAAGGTTTATTTTTATTGTGTTGCAATTCAGCGAATTTATGTAGAGCGACTGTCCGGACGGCAGTCGTCTCGGTAACTCCACGGTCCTAAGCCTTCCGTCGTAACACTAATTCATCATCATCATAAGCCCACGTTCGTCCACTGCTGGACATAGGCCTCCCCATGGCACCCCACTCAACTCGGTCCTCCATCTTCCTCTTCCACCCGCTCCCAATGGCCTTCCGGATATCGTCACCCCATCTCGCCCAAGGATGGCTTAGGGCTTGTTCACGTTGAACGCGCGGGCGCGGCCGCGGGCGCGGGCGCGAAATATCAAACATACGACGTGCTATGAAAGTGTTCACGTACAAACGCACGTGCGGTGTAAGCAAAGTATGTCGCGCCCGCGCCCGCGCCCGCGCGTTCCAACGTGAACAGAACAAGCCCTTACACTACGTTTACCGAGACGCGATCTCCACTCTAGAACATAATATGAAACAAAATATTTAAATTAAAGAAAGAAAGAAAACACACTTATTGACGGCTTAACATACAAGAAATACAAAAAAAAATACAAAATGCGCCATGCTAAGCCGCCGAATAGAAACTGCCTCAGCATTGTGCTGTGTGAGACACCCAGCGTAGGTATTCTGGCAATCCCCATTGCGATACTGTTTACTTAGTTGTTAAGTACGTGGTCAGTAATCACGCATCGAAGTTAGAAAGAAAGAAAATACATTTATTTGCACACACATATTACATACTGAAAGTATTATTAAATTAAACAAGCAATGGGGCTTAGTGAGTAGGTAATGTATGCCACAAAATGGTCCCAACTCAGCATAATGCTGGCTGTGAACAGCCAACGCTGGTCTTCCGTTGGTACCGTTAGACAATGTTATGCGCGTATTTGGATAAGTGAAGCGTGGTCCCTCAACATTTGCTGACTTATTTTGTACGGTTTCGTACATCGGCGAGCAAGTCCGACTTGCACTTGACCGGTTTTGTTTTAAGTAAGAATATGGACGAGACTAGCCTGATGCTTGCCTGATGTTAAATTATAACGCCTATCCAATACATCCATACACATCCAATACAGTCGTTGCAGTACCTACATGTAGGGCTTACAAAAACACAAATGTCTTCCTAAGAAAAAATACTGGCTTACATAGAATTTTGATAAAGATTTTTTAAGAAATTATAAGAACACATAATCTCTATAAAAAAGCTCTCTACTTCTTCTTTCTTTTCTTTGTAGCTTATTTTTTCAATTGCTCGGCAAGTGCTGTAAGTCGCGGCTCTTTGCTTTTTAAATGTTCCCTGATCCCTGTATTCATGTGTACCTATATCATCGCTTCATCTAATTTTTACATCTTTACTAAGTAGGAACACAAACATAAGTAAAATACTTCTCAATTTCTTACAAAATTACTTTTATATTCCCACAATCCGTCAGCGTACCACATGGTAGTGTTCGACCACTTTTGAATTTCTGTTCCTCCTACAGATACCTGGAACATTATGTTTGACAAACAAGTGCAAAATAAAAATGGTCGAACTGTACCCACGTAAAGGAATCTTCGGAATGGATTTTTATGCCGACCGATGGTTTTATACTTTAACCCTCGGGGGAGTTTCGTCTCAAGGAACTAAGTTTTTATTGGATGCCATCAAATACTTGATAGAAACTTTATTTTAGGGGCTACGAGATTAAAAACCTGCACTGAAAATATGATTTGGGAAACCTTTACCCAAGCAGGACCATAATATTTAACTAGCTTGCGCTCGCGGCTTCGCATTTTTGCATTCGTTGAAAAAAATATTTTTTAGCGAAAGTCTTTTCTAGAAAGCTAGTTGAAGCTTGGTTCAACATGCAGAAGTTTCCAAGTATCTTTGTCTTCAATGTAGAATAGAGTAGAAAACCCTTTTTTGAAATACTTCAAATATACAGAAACCTTAAAACTAAAACACAAACTCACGACATGAGGTCGTGAAATTGGCGGTCTTATCGCTAAAAGCGATCTCTTCCAGACAACCTTTTTTTTACAACCTAGCAGAGAGAGAAATATTGATATTGTATTGGATAAGTAATAATAATAACAACTCTCTACCACTTAGGTTCTCGTTTTTCCAACAATGTTTTATGTTGGAAAATCGAGAACCTAATTAATTGCTCTCATGTTATCTTACTACGCGTACATCCTAGCTTCGTTAGTTATTATTACCTGAATCACATAAAGCTTTTATCAAAACAAGTTTACA
Organism: Hemithea aestivaria; assembly: GCA_947507615.1. Taxonomy (NCBI): domain Eukaryota; kingdom Metazoa; phylum Arthropoda; class Insecta; order Lepidoptera; family Geometridae; genus Hemithea; species Hemithea aestivaria. The sequence goes on along the minus strand of OX382343.1, from coordinate 11,796,901 downwards.
GTGTTTTCGGCGGTTCAATATTTTGATAAGAAGCTTTATTTTACAATTTTTAGTACGTAATACTCTTGAAATCAGCGTCTGATAAAAAAAATCACCCTATTTTTCTGCCCTTGGGGTTGGATTTTTTCCAAATTTATACGGGACCACCATTGGAGTATACCTCAAGTAAGAAGTGTTGATGCAGTGCACCCAGAATTTTACCTGTGTAAAACACTGGGTAGCACTGTACTAATTATATACATATAGGCTGTGTTATCTCTTACCACCAGGAGAGCGTCTTGCTCGTCTTCTTACTTCGTTGCATAAAAAAAATACCTACCTTTTCCAATAAAAAAATAATTTTCAAAGTCGGAGTACTCTGTAAAACAAGTGAAATTTAAAAAATACTTTTTAAAAACAAGCTTTATTTATTGTTATCATCTTGCATCATAAAGTACTCGTCAAGACGAATCAAATGAGCCCAAACTCGATGGGGTTGCGTTGTTTTATGACAGAGTTCCTTTAGCCTCCTTCCAGCTCCATCATCAGATCAGCTCGATGTCATAAAAATATTGCATTGTCATCCGATTTACACACGCATGCAAATTTTCAGCTCGATTGGAAACCGGGAAGTGGGTCAAATTAAACTTGCGAGATTTGATTACAGACAGACAGACAACAGACAGGTGAAAGTAATATAAAAGCTTGTAAAATTACGGCCATACATAAAAAAAATTTTTTTTCGTCGGTTGAAAATGAAAGTTACACATAACCTAGAATGTTATTTGGTTTGCCAAGCACCATACATGTAGTAATTACTCGGACTTTTAGTATCAAAATCCATTGTGGTTTGTTGTTTGGAGAAACGCCAACTGTTTTATAGCAGTTTTACATTGCAGTTTACCGCGAATGCAGTTAAACAATTTGTTATGAGAGCACAGATTGTCTCTAATGTTATGTTGATTTATAATAATGCACACTTTGCACTTTGTCATAGTTTTAAGTTTTTCTGTTTTTGTGGGGTGTACAATAAAGACTTATCATTCTTTTTTTTATGCGAAGAAGTAAGAAGACGAGCGATGTTAAGAGATAACGCTGCCCATAATCAGTACACACAACAACACAATGATGTGAAATTATAGGTGCACTGCACCAACGCTTCTTACTCAAAAATCAGATAAGATTTTAACTCTTTGGCTCAGTAATTTCACTATCTACAGTGCCCTCCTACCAAAGCACAGTAATGTTTGCACTTCACTGCTCAGGCAATAAAATGACAGGCACTGTTGGGGTGCCCACATAGACGACCTCCTGCAACGGAAGGATTCATTAACACCTCTCATAAAATACTGGCATAACTCTAAAATGAACTGTATAAAAGGAAATGTACCTTCCTTTTATATACTCGTATACAGGGTTATTTTTAAGACAACGTATGGTAATGGTGGGCGGTGGAGACCACGGACTGCAAACGCAGCGTAGGACGTCCACCCACAAGGTGGACAGACGCCCTTATAAAGGTCGCCAGAAGACGCTTGTTGCAGGTCGCTGCCAACAAATGGAAGTCCAGAGGGGAGGCCTATGTTCAGCAGTGGACGTCCTACGGCTGAGATGATGATGATGATTTTGAAAACACCAGCTACCACGCAGGACCAGGCAGCTTGCATAATAAACATATTATGATGTACTACTTTTGCTAACATGTTTGAATTAAATGCTTGACGCTCTCTCGCTCGCAGCATTTGACAAATTTTTAAATATAAATTCATAGAGTTAATTTATTAAAAAATCCTTAAGACCAGCCCTGCATAATATTATTGCACACATTTTAAAAGTGTTTTCAGTTTGATATATAAAAATATACACTCTTAACCACATTTGACGAAATTAATTTTGAGTAGAAATTTCACCACACCGTGAGTTTAGACCTTGAACTCAATAAGCTCTCATCTCAAAGCTAAATCGCTAAAGCTAAACCCTTATAAATCCAACGAGTGTCTTGATTAAATCCCTTCCACTTCGTTACATGAAAATATACAGACAGATTGCTAAATTTAGGAAGATTGGTCACTTTTCGAGGGGTTATTTCATATTTCATACTACCGTCAATTTTGGCAGAATACTTGGGCGGGCTTAGAATGTAGTATATATCTCTAGGCTATTTTGAGAGAGAGTACTTTACAGCAGATATACTGGGCTACTGGTGTTCTTGGTCTCTTTTGTGGGGTTATTGTGGTCACGATTTTCAACAACTTTGATAGTATTAGACTCGACTGAAAATCAGGAAAACAAATTCACCAATATAGGTTACCTATTATAAAAATAAATGAATTTTGTCTAAGTATTAATTATAAATGTAATTAATGTAAACATAATAATATATAATATAAATATTATATATAATTGGTAATAAGTGACTTTTATGTACCTACATGTTGGAATATGAGTTATGTTACTTGAAATAAATGGATATTTAATTTAAGTAGCATTTTAGCGCATTTAATAAAAGCTTGTTTCAAAAATGTTTCTTAAGTTATGAAATTATTGTTTTTGTTTAAATAAAAAACGAATAAGTTGATGTCCATTATAATAAAAATAATAATTGGGGTTTATACTCCAACAGAACAGGTTTTAGGTTACCCTTCTTACACTGTCAGAGTCAAATCACAATTTATAGGTTGTGTGGCCAAACAATATGTTGCAGTTTCAGGTCGCCGAGATTACTACGGGGCCTGCAACATGACCTAACGACTGCCTCCTACATATTTTATAGGAACAGCCCGGACCCACACTTTTACGTGCCTTCCGAAACACGGCAGCGTCCAGACGAAAATATTTGCGACACTGAGATTTGAACCCAGGACCTCCGGCGTTAAGGCCGGACCTACGACCACTAGGCCACGGACGCAACAACTTAAAATTCATGGTAATCATGTATCTCAATACAAATCCTGTACATAATACAAGTAACCTTCAAATAAATCTCCGAATCTAGTGAAATAGAACTATATTATCATTTCATATGGAGCTATAGAACTAGCTCTAACTTCTATTTATTTACGTTTATTTACAAAAGGGACCGAGCTTTTCACAAAGCAAATAACTATAAGACCTCTTTGAACATAAATTTGCTAGACTTTGCTTTTTGCTTGTACATTGTACCTAGTTGCGGGGCAAGTATGGCATGCAGCCCCACTAGCATGGATAATGCGTAGACTTGTCTTGCTGTCAAGCCAAACTGTCATCCTATACATTCACAAAAGTACAATGTATGGGATGACAGTTTGACTTGACAGCAAGACAAGTCTACGAAACGTTTGTGCTGGAGGGCAGACTCTTATATCATGTCAAGACTAAAAATGTCATCCCATACATTCTCATAATATATAGAATGTACCTACAACCCGAGCACATAAAAATATTGACATAAGACTAGGAACTTCCGTCCCACTGTCAAGTGTAATTGACGTTTGTACGAAGCACGATGCCATTGGGAGTAGCTATAAATTGTATTCAATGACAGTGCGAGCGTGTGAGTGTAGCGTCTTGATAAATGTAAAATTAGTCTTGACAGTAGGACGGGAGTAGCTAGTCTTATGTCAATGTCGTAATGTGCTACGAGGGCTGGATAATATGGGATGACAGTTCCAGTCTTGACATTACTGCGGAGTTCCGCTAATCGACGCCACCTGTCAAGACTAATCAACTCTTATCTTACATCAAGAGAGTTAAAAAAAACAAAATTTCAATACCGATAGAGTTCAAGAGAGTTGTCTGACGTTTAGCAAGAGGATACAGCAAGAGTATCCTGCTGTCATTGTAAAGTGATTGGCCGTAGCATGACACACGGGATCCCGATGAAACTCCAAGAGTAGAACTGTCATCCCATACATTGTACTTTTGTAAATGTATGGGATGACAGTTGACTTGAGAGCAAGACAAGTCTACACAGCGCATCTCAAGTCAGTCATTGATATGGGCCTCTGGTACACTGCGTCTGTGGCAGTGTACTATTGCCTCAAATAAATTAATTATTATTATTATTATTGTCTCAAGCAAAGATGCTTGAGGGGCAGCAAGAGTATCCCGCTGCTATTGCAAAGAGATTTGCAGCTTCTCCCTCTGTCATTGTGCTCTCACAGAGTTGTCAAAAGGGTGACAATATAAAGAATACTCTTAAGAATCCGCTCACACCAAACGTACTAGACCCGTTGGTATAGATAACACTCATACCAACAGATCTGAGACGTTGCCGTGGTACCCGTGGGAATGTTAGGAATTCTTTGATAAGAAGTACAAATACGAGTATATTGTATAAAACTTTCTAATCGTCTTATTGGTAATATATCGAATTATGCTCAGCGCCCTAACCAACTGGATTGGGGCTTATTTCATTTCACACACAGTCTACTCGTGCAAAATATTTTATCATTTGGCTTCAAAGCGCTATTCAATTTATTGGTAAAACATAATGAATAGAATAGAATAATATTTTATTGCATACCACATATTTGCAATAAATTTACAGAGCTACATTTATTTTGCTTGATATTTTAGGTCTAAGGCCCGCCAGACGAGATAATAAAGAAATAAAAAACTTTCTAGATTAAAACTAGAAAATGTTCATTTGACCCATGGATATAAAGCCAAAGCAAAGTTGGACCTATCTCTGAGTGTCGGAAAAGTTTACAAAGTTATAGTATTTTGCGTAACGCATTTTTCCTTTTCAAAAAAAAGGTATTGCTGGTAAGGATTGTAGCAAATATCTATGATTGTTAAATGGGCTATCAGCTAGTTTGCTTAGAATAGAATACTTAGATATTCTTTTTATTGTGACCAATATAACAAAAAAGTACTTATTAATTATAGAAATAGGAAGTTAATGTTTACGCCGGTTTTAATTTGCGTCAAACTATGATGTAATTGTCGCCTTCATAAGGCTTCTGCCTAATCGTATTACCATGTCCATAGAGCTCAGGTAAACGCACTTTAATTCCTACCTAACTAATATAAGAAATACCTGTATATACTGAATTAACTATTTACATAATATTATAATTATAATCCTAGTGTATAGGTATACGTGGGATTTTTTTAACACAAAGAAGTGAGAAGACGAGCAAGACGCTCTCTTGATCAGTACAGTCCCAACCAGGACCAGGATTTCCTGATGGTATAAAATTCTACGTGCACGGGCACCAACGCTTCTCACTCAAGAGTCAAAAGACTCTTCAGCCCAGTAATTTCACTAGCTACAGTGCCCTCCTACCGAAGCAATAATGTTTGCACATCGCTGCTCAGGTGGTAGAATAACTGGCACTGTTGAGTTTAGTCGACCTCCTGCAAACGAAGTCTACCCCCGGTGAAATAATAGTGTACATGATATAGTGCTGAAAATATGATCTTTGGTAAAACAACTACTTTACTGGAAGTCTAGACTTTACTCATCATCTTCCTGCCCTTGTCCCACACTAGGTAGGGTCGACACGTTTTTCTCCTTCATTCAGCTCTATCATCCGTCATATCTTCATGCAGTTTTATTTTTAAAACCTACATCCAGTTTTATATATAAAAAATTGCATCTGGAGGTTTTTTTATTTTTTCAAAATTGCTCCCCATTCCATTTTTTTAATATCAAACAGGATACATTTTTAAAATGTGTGCAATAATATTGTGCAAGGCTTCTCTTGAAGAATTTAAAAAAAATTAATTCTATGAATTTATGTTGCAAAATGTATCAATAAATATTTAGTACGAGCGATACAGCGTCAAATTGTATAAGCGCTCTTCAACCCGCGTCTCCAGCGCCTGTTTGGTTCAAAAATTCAACACAAACATCACAACATTCAAGAAAATTCTCAGCGATTTTGATAAATATTGATAATATTATGTTTTGTTGTACGTGCTTTCCATCGGCAATGGAAAGCAAAAAAAAAACATTGTTGGAGCAAACAAGAAGTGTCGTTTGACAAAGTTTTCTTAAAAATGTTGTAATGTTTGAACAAAAAAGGCGCCGAAGACGCGGCTTAACACAAGCAAAGACTTGATCAGCTAGTGTTGCATACAAAGTTGCTAAGTTACTGTGAGCATATTAACAGGAACTGTGTCACGACAGGACAGGAACCAGGTTGATGACGATATAAAACGCAAGTAAACAAGAACAGCTCTCGTTTTACGATGCAGTTTATAGAAAACGCTTGTAGCTTAGCTTAATTTGTTTGACGACTTCATTTGTGTTTCATTTTTTTTAGGTCGTCTTAAGGCGCGGATCTTGCCGTTTGCTATCTTAAATAACAACGTTATTCTTAAAACGAAGAATACAACTTTTATTTGAATAAGAATTTTTTTTGCAATTAACAGTTTTCCTAAAGGATCTTAAAACAAGTGAAATTTTAAAAAACTTTATAATAACAAGCTTTTGTTATTATTAACTTCTAGCACCAAGGTACTTGTCAAAACAAATCAAATGAGCCCATACTCGATGGGGTTGCGTCATTTAATTACGGAGTTCTTATAGCCACCTTCCAGCTCCATATCGAGCAATAGAAAGAATAATATTGCATTGTCATCCGATTTATATATACAATAAACATGCTAAATTTCAGCTCAATCGGAAACTCGGAAGTGGATCAAATTAAACTTGCATGATTTGATTACAGGCAGACAACGGACAGGTGAACGTAAATAAAAGTAATTTCTACGATATTTCAAAATTCGTCAAATCGTGCGATCGAGAAAGTTGCACGTAAAGACGAATCTCTTAATGCGCGTGAAGTTTCTATAGAATAAAGAATCATTTGACATGAATTTTAGTAAAACTTGTCATTTATTTGCTTTAGCCACTATATTTGTAGTTAGCCTTTGACTAGTGCTACAGTCATACTTTATCTGAGAGACAATGATATATATAGATGGTATAAGGCTAAACCGTAAAGGCGGGACAAATACGAGTACCTCCTTGGCTTAGTTACTCTGCTTACAATGTCGCTTCGGAGCTAAATCACAATTAATTAAAAATATAGGGGTGCTTTTCGACCCGAGATGTGCTATGCTACGTTGCTATGGATGCGTTTGATATCTACCAATCACATTCATTGGTGCACATAGCTTAGCACTGGTGGAAAAGGTTTCAGCTCAGCTTTGTTTTTGTATAGAAGGATGTGTGCTACGGATGCATGCTACGGATGCATGCTATGGATATATGCTACGGATGCGTGCTACGGATGCGTGCAATGGATGTGTGCTACGGATGCATGCTATGGATGTGTGCTTAGGATGCTTGCTACGGATGCGTGCTACGGATGCGTGCTACGGATGCGTGCTATGGATGTGTGCTATGGATGCGTGCTATGGATGTGTGCTATGGATGCGTGCTATGTGCCGCCTCCTCGCCGTTACTATCGAAACATCGCATAGCTACGCATGTTCCTCGCACAGCTGCCTCGCGGCTGCGCATCTACACAGCTCATTTTCCTCGTACAGCTACAAAGGTTAGCATTGGTGGAAACGGTAACATTGTTTCGTAGTGTAGATTTCGCATCTTCGTAGCATAGCTGCATATTACATCTCTGGTGGAAAGGCACCTAAGGTTGCGTGGCTAACCGTTATGTTCCAGTTTCAGGTCAAGATTCTTGCATGGCAAAATTCTACTATCGTATATTGAAATAGTAATGTGTATAGAAGAGGGTATTATAATATTAAGTGTATATTGTAATAATAAAAATTAAATTAATTATACAATGAGTTTTTATAAGCTCTTTGTTAATTATAAGATTTTTTTTTTGTTTTCAAAAAATCTCATCATGCCATTTTTTAATATATCAAACTGAAAAAACTTTTTAAACGTGTGTAATAATATTATGTAGGGCTGGTCTTGAGGAATTTTCAATAAATTAATTCTATGAATTTATATTTCAAATTTTGTCAAATAGAGCGAGCGAGAGAGCGTAACTCGATATATACGCTCTTAATATTGTAATGTTAAATAAGTGATATTATGGTGATACCTATAGTAAGAAAAATTGCTAGATGACATGGCATATTATCTAGACATCTCAAGGGAGCCTTACAGCTCAAACTTCCCAATATTTGACTGTATTTGTTCGGAATTGGCGTTCTGGGAGCCGTTAAACATATTTGGCAACCTATTTATCTATGCTGAATACTAAGGATCTAAGATTACAAGAAAGTGAATATTACTCTTTTACTTAGGGAATATGAGAAAACTACGTTCTGATAGTGTTACAGATCTATGTTACAGAGGTCATAAGCAATTATAATAGATCCTGTTCTACGCTCGTAATTATTGTTTATTCACATAAACGTAGCAATTTCTTTGAATATTTTCTAATCTTTTTGAAAAGTAATCTAACCATAATTCAGTACACACTCTTTATTCTTCTCGGTCGCTGCGAGAAGTTTGATGGGCTAATAGAAAAAATATAATTATTTAAAAGAAAACGTTAACGTGGGGTACTGCAGCGTGGCATTCTGCACAAAAAAGAGACGACGGCGCTGCAAAACGTAAGCAAAAAAATAACATATAAAACACATAATTTGAGGCGACCAACAAATGCTAAATAAAAAAATTAAGTTGCATTTGATTTTGTACTGGTATCGTAAGAATTTTCAAGATTTTTTTCAATATTTTGTTAAAATTTGACAGTGGACGTTAGCAAAACGAGAAGCGATTTTGGCCCAAAATAACCCCGCAGGCCTGAACTTCTGACGAAGGACATCGATATTATCCGAAACCTTGGTTGACATAATCAATAGTGTTCTGAAAGTTTACGTTTGTAATGTATAACAGTTATTTTATTTTTCAAATCGTTTTAAATGAAAGTATATAGATATTATTTTAAAGTAAAAGAGATTATCAAACATAATGTGGTTGAAGCTATACCATCATAGCTATATCTTACTAATATTATTAACGTGTAAGAATGTATGGATGTAGGTATATTTAGATGACTGGATATGTGTTCGCTACTCTTTCACGCCTAAACGGGTGGACCGATTGAGCTGAAATTTAGCATAGAGATAACTTAGACCCTGGAATAACACATTGGCTACAGAACGGTAAAACCGCTGGGTGCAGCTATTTATAAGATAATAATTCGCAAAAAGTATATTTGTCTGTTCTGTCGTGCTCAGTGTCAAATCTCTTTTTCTTGGACTACGGAAGTTGGCAAATAAATCTATAAAAATCCTCCGACTTATTGCGAAAAGCTATAAATAACACTCGCGCTTCAGTGAGTTTCTAATCGCACCGATGCCATCGTTTTCTAGGATAACCACATGATATGATAAACGAGGACATTCTTGATTTATTTTTCTAATATATTGATGTACTAGCTGCACCCAGCGGTTTTACCCGCTGTACTGTAGCTTATGTGTTACACCAGGGTCTAAGCTATCTTCATACCAAATTTCAGCTCAATCGGTCCACCCGTTTAGGCGTGAAAGAGTAACAAACATACATCCAGACATCCAGACGTCCATACATTTTTACAAACTTTCACGTTTATAAAATTAGTAAGATTTCTGTGTTGGTAAATCTTTTTTTCTTCTATTTATGTAGTGTATTCCACAAACACAAAAAACCCGTAAAATGGTTATCTTGAAGTCAGTAAAAACCTAATAATATCCTGAAGAACGAGTAGGTGAGGTACGGAAGGCAAGTGAACAGTCTTGAAAGGTAGGCAACGTACCAGCGTTACCCCTGGTATTGCAGGCGACCATAGGCGACGGTAACGACTTACCATCAGGTGGGCCATCTGCTTGTTTGTCATAAATATATGACTATTATATTATAAAAAGGAGGACGAGATAAGGGCGGCTACAGGAGCCAAGTAGTATAAGTGCAGAGGACCGAAAATGTTGAGAGAGTTTAGGGGAGTTTGCCAAGGGGCATACCGATTTACAATTACAACTAATTTAACAATAACAATAGAACAATTGTAGGATTAATCAGAATAAAGGCTTATTTTACTTATTTTTATTTTATGTTTTAAAAAAAAACGATTACATGTTCACCCTACTGCCAAGTGAATCCGAACCAAAATTGGAGTCGGTCATAAAGCAACTTAATTAAAGCTCGCCACGTATCGCGGATAGAAAAAGGTTCGTCATAAATCAGACTTTTTCAGCGCGAATTTATGTCTTCCGGGAATGAGGCGAGCGGCCATCAAAGGAATGGAATAAAAATTGTGATGCAAATTGATTCCTAATTTCGTTTATTGCCGATTGTAGTAGCAGGTGGCCTTGATTACAAATTGATCAAACCATTATTTTGTGTTATCGCGGGTAACTATAAAATACCAAAGATTGAATAATATCATAATTTGCTGTTAATTATTTGCTTACAATTAGATGCATAGTCTTCATATTATCTGGTGGGTGCCAGGTCTGTGTAGTATTTCTTAAGACCCTTTTTGCACATGCAATTTTGTATATAGATAGCACTGGTGCACTGTACTGATTTTGAGCCAAATTGCTAATTTAATTTTAGGATACAGCAAGTGACGTTACCAACCTTACCGATGGGAGCTGCCAGAATACCAGCGCTGTGTGTTTCACTGTATACACGCAGCACAACGCTGAGGCAGTTCCCATTCGGCGGCTTAGTGGATGCTCATGTGCTTTATAACTATTATTATTTTATTGTTTTTACTTGTGTTTTATAAGCCGTCGAATAAATGTGTTTCTTTCTTTCTTTTTTTTCTTTAAGTGAAACTTTTAACACTTTAACAAACTTTCGCACTTTGATAGTGAGATAAGTATTCTACTAATTAGGTCTCTTAGGTCGTCGACTATTTCTTGTTTACAATAAAGTGTCATTCTATTCTATTCCACGTCTACCGGATTCACCCGCAGAAAACTTATTATTATTATAACGCGTCTACTAGATCTCTCTGGAGATCAAAGACCTTCCTATACTCCTATCTGTCTCGGTCTGACTTGACTAATAGTCCTATGTCCCCTAGCTGGGGCAGAGGGCGTCCACAGTGCATCTCCATCCCGTTCTGTCTTGAGCTTCTCGTTTTATTTAGCTCCAAGTCTTTCTGATGGCCTTCGCTTTGTCAGTAATTGTGCGCCGTCAAGTTTGTTTCGGACGACCACGTTTGCGCTTTCCTTGGGAGTTCCAGTCTAGGGCTTGCCTAGACATCCTTCCACATATGAGTAGTGGCCCTCCTGCATCTTGGCCCATCCATCGCATTCTTGGGCTGTTGCGGGATCCATTCAGTTGTTATTTTAGCCCAATTTTCTTCTGGCACGCGACATCTCACCCAGACCCATTTTCAAAAAACTGTTTTCCAAGTGGGCAGGTAAAACTGTTTAGTTATGTTATTCTTTATTATTATCTGATTAGTTCTGTTATTTCCAAAATCGTATGTAATTCTAGTTTTTATGGTAAATCAAATTTCATTTTATTCAGTTTAGTAGGTTTGCAGAAGTTAGTATATTCATATTTTTTTGATTTTTTAGCCATTTTATTTAGTGTTTATGTTGCAAACTTATTAGTTTGCAACATAATATAAATAGAACCACAAAAAATAAAATCTATTTATATTATGTTGCAAACTTATTAGTTTGCAGCTTAATATAAATAGAACCACAAAAAATAAAATCTCGGCACGAGGAAAGTAAATTAATTTGACTTGAAGTTAAGCTTGAGTTTAACCTTGGGTTTACAGCGTTAAGTAGAACAAAGTTAACGAAATAAAATTACTTTGAGGCACTGTAGCTGAGTGGAGGGGAAAGATAAGGCTTATAAACATCTTACAGCTTACGTTTGACTGTAAGAATTTAATTTATCTGCTTAAAAGGCAGATTAGCGTAATTATCGAGTTAGGATCTAGAATAAAAATTCTATAATTGTAAATTAACGGAATAAACTCACTTGTATTTACTTCGGCTTCATGCCGACCGTTTCGATCGAGGATCTTCTTCAGGGAGCGGGGGGGGGGGAAGTAAATACAAGTGAGTTTAGTCCGTTAATTTACAATTATGAATTTAGATTCATGTGCTCACGAATCTTTTAGTGCTAAAAATTCTACCTCTTGATTACTATAACAAGATCCGCGCGCACACACATAATCGCGTTATTAATCTAAGAAAACCAGTTCACTTTCATGGGCATCTAATGTATGCCTGAAAAATGTGCTCGTGTACATACCCTGTTTTACAAGCTTTTATTTACTTTCACCTGTCTGGTGTCTGTCTGTAATCAAATCTTGCAAGTTAAATTTGATCCACTTCCCGATTACCGATTGAGCTGAAATATTTTATGCATGTATAAATCGGATGATAATACAATATTATTATAACATGGAGCTGGTCTGATTATGGACCTGGAAGGTGACCATAGGAACTCCGTAATTAAACAACGCAACCACATCGAGTTTGGGCGAATTAACGATTTATTAGAAGTAAACGTGTTACGTTTAAAAAAACATCTTTGTCACAAGAAAGAAACAATAATAAAAGCCATCTAAATTAACGAAGCAGCTAATTGTTAGACCTCTGTTGTAGTTCAAACTAACCTTTTATATTAATTTACTCGTTTTATATATTTGAATATGGAATATGTTTTGTTTATGTCTTATTGTGAAAAAATTACATTGAATTGGACCAACGTAATGTTCGTTTTACTTCCACGGAATAATATAATAAACTAGTTATTTTCATCAGGTTATGGTCCTTTCACGAGAACATGGCTTCAACAGCAGGTAATCCTGCAGCAGCAGCTATACCAGTAATTGAAAAATTAAAAGGGTATGAAAATTTTGTAAACTGGAAGTTTCAATTGAAAATGCTGCTCATACATGAAGACCTGTGGGATGTTATCTCCGAGGATGAGGCTGAAAGTGCTGAAAAAGACCCAAATTTTAAGAAAAGGTCGTTGAAAGCACTGGCAAAAATTTGTTTGTCAGTACAGCCAGCTGCATACATGCATGTCCGAAAGGCGGAGACAGCCCGTGAAGCCTGGTCCAATTTGAAAAAGGCTTATGAGGATAAAGGCCTTACGCGACGACTGAGTCTCCTCAGAATATTGTTTGCCACCAAATTGAGTGACTTCAAAGACATGGAGGCGTATATTGCAAAAATTTGTGATGTGAGTCAACAATTGAGCGACATTCAGTCACCTCTTGATGATGATTTTGTCGCGGTTATTATGTTGAGCGGTTTGCCTGCCGAATATGATCCCTTAATCATGGCACTAGAAAACTCAAATATTTCACTATCAAGTGAAATTGTAAAAGCGAAATTGATGCAGGAAGTACAGCGGCGCGGTGACAAAAATGAAGAAGGCTCAACAACAGCGCTTGTTTCACATAAGAAAATAAGATGTTTCAAGTGTAAGAAGTTAGGACACACATCAAAACAATGCAAGGGGGGAGCAAGTAACAAGAAAGAGAATAGTAACGGAGAGGCGATGTTAACTGCATTATCGACGTGCGTGCGTAAGGATGTGTGGATTGTCGACTCCGGTGCCAGCAACCACATGTGTAACGACAGGGACATGATCACTGATTTTGTGCCTGGTTTCATAACTGAAGTGAAAGTGGCGAATGGTGAAAAACTCTTTACTCGCGGTCGCGGCAATGTGATAGTAACCTTAAAGCATAGTGTAAAGACAATAAGTAATGTCTATTACGTGCCAAATTTGGCAACCAATTTGTTATCTGTCAGTGCTTTGACAAGAAAAGGATTCAGAGTTATTTTTATAGATGAAAATTGTAAAATATATAAAAATGATACCTTGATAGCGTCAGCTAAACGCGAATGTGGTGTGTATAGGCTTGAAACTGTAGAGTCTGAGCGGAGTGATACATCAGTTGTAGGGCATAATAATTGTTCAGCTTTTACAGAATGCAACGAGGCTGTGTCGATGGAGAGTCAAACAGGCTCAAAAGCTTCGCCAGCGGTGCAAGAGGATGTACCACAAACCCAAAAGGCGTCACAAGTAGAGTGGCACAAACGACTAGGTCACCTTAACGTGCGTAGTATGCAAGTCCTAAAAGGTATGAACTCTGGAATAGATTACGATACTTCTACGTTTGAGTCTTGTATTTCTTGCATTCAGGGTAAACAAATTAGATTACCGTTCCCGAAAAAGTCTTTCAGTCGTGCGACTGAGATATTAGGGCTAGTGCACATGGATTTATGCGGGCCCATGCCGGAAAAATCGATTGGTGGTTCAAGATATTTCTTTTCACTTATAGATGATTTTTCGAGAAAGACTTTTGTTTATTTTCTGAAAACTAAAGATGAAGCTTTTACTAAATTCATGGAGTTTAAGGCTTTAGTTGAAAATCAGACCGGGAAAACACTGAAAAGCATTCGTAGCGATAACGGCACTGAATTTATTAATACTCGTTTTCAGAATTTCTTAAAGAAACACGGTATTCGCCATGAGACGACTGTTCCTCACTCGCCAGAACAGAATGGTGTGGCAGAGAGAGCCAACCGCACCATCGTGGAGAAAGCCAGGTGCATGCTTCTTGGTGCCGGGCTGGATCAAAGCTTCTGGGCGGAAGCTGTAAACACCGCCGTATATTTGAAAAATAGGTCTCCCACGAAAGCTGTTAGAGGAACTACGCCCGAAGAAAAATGGTCCAAACAAAAGGTACATCTAACTCACCTTAAAGTATTTGGATGTATGGCTCATATACGGATAGAAAACAGAAAGAAGTTTGATGCAAAAACTAAACCGTGCATTTTAGTAGGATATTGTCAAGACACCAAGGGCTATAGATTCATTGACCCTACGAGCATGAAATGCATAACGAAGGCCAGAAATGTAACATTTCTGGAAAATGTTTTCTATCGTCCTGAGAAGGATAACGGTTCTTTAAAAGAACGTGATGTACTTGTCCACATCTCTCCATCTAAATGTAACTGTCAGCCTGTTAGTGTAGTAGACCCTGCACATTTAGATTCAAATGATGATTCTATAACTCCAAGTAATGCTGGAGCTGATGAATCAGTTGGGCAGGCAGATGGAAGTAGAGATATGTCTCTAGATGTTACTGACAGTAGTGAAACAGATGATTTTCGCGATGAAAATTATATTCCAGATGAATCGTCGTCGTACGAGTCGTTGGAATACGACGAGAACGCTCAGCTGGCATCACAATGCATCTTCGTGGCTGAAGTAGATCGTGCTGACGACGAGCCACTCACTGTGTAGTATATCGCCTAAATAAGGCAATTTATGGTCTTAAACAAGCGTCCAAAAGTTGGTATGACAAAATAAATGACGTATTAGTAAGAAAACTGAAATTTAAGAAGTTTTCGTCGGAACCTTGTGTGTTCATGAGAAATACTGCTCGAGGTTTGAGTTTTATTTGTCTGTATGTTGACGATATCATCTTATTTTCAAATAATGAGATTGATAAGTCTACAATCAAGAAACAGCTGATGTCTCAATTCGATATGAGAGATTTAGGGCCAGCGCATCACTTTCTCGGCATGAGACTTTGTAGAAAGGAAGAAGGTGGTTTCACCTTGGATCAGTCAAGTTACATTAAAAATGTTTTACAACGGTTTAATATGGCCGAGTGTAAACCGGCTGTTACCCCAATGGATTGTGGTTTGAAACTGTTGAAAAATGACTCCAAATGTGAAAACTTGCAGTATCGAGAGTTGGTGGGTTGTCTGATGTTCATAGCTGTTTGTACAAGACCGGACATTTCGCACGCAGTGAGTGTCCTCAGCCAGTTTAACGAAAGCTACGGAGAGGATCACTGGAAGGCTGCGAAGCGAGTATTACGTTACCTGAAAGGTACACTGAACCATTGTTTAACTTATGAAAAGAGTGGTTTGTCTGTCAGTGGATTTGTAGATGCAGACTGGGGCTCTGATGAGCTGGACCGGAAGTCATTTACTGGTTACATCTTCAAGATTGGTAACTGTGCTATCAGCTGGCAAAGCAGGAAACAGAAAACAGTAGCACTTTCAAGCATGGAAGCGGAATACTTAGGTCTATCAGATGCTTGTAAGGAAGCTTTGTTTATAAGGAGTTTTATGCATGAATGTCTTGGCGTTAACGTTAATGTACGTATCTATAATGATAATCAATCTGCGTTGGCCAGGGCATCAAACTCGATGTATCACTCCCGAACGAAACATATTGACATTCGTCATCATTTCGTACAAGACATTGTTAAGCAAGGGTTTGTTAATCTGCAATATATGTGTACGAATGATATGATGGCGGACGTATTAACTAAACCCCTTAGCGGGGATAAAACGCGTAAATGTGTTAACCAACTTGGGTTAAATAGTAATGTAGTTGGTTAATGTTTGATATATAGTAAGTTTAGTTTGAGGGCCAGTGTTAGACCTCTGTTGTAGTTCAAACTAACCTTTTATATTAATTTACTCGTTTTATATATTTGAATATGGAATATGTTTTGTTTATGTCTTATTGTGAAAAAATTACATTGAATTGGACCAACGTAATGTTCGTTTTACTTCCACGGAATAATATAATAAACTAGTTATTTTCATCACTAATTATACCTACTTATATAAATATTATCTAAACTCCATCCTAATGTCGCAAAATAATGTGATAAAATGTAATGAAAATTCCATTTCGTAAGCAAATCTTCTTACAAATTGGAATTGGCGGGCGACGGCCAGAGGAAATGTGTTTCGTGGACATCCATCAACGCTTAAATGTTTAAATTGGAGCGTATTTAATTGTAATTACGGTCAATTCGATGAAAAAGTCTTTTTGATTACCCGAATAAAGGAAATTTTATTTGAATGGGTCATCCCTAACCCTTCTATTATTTATTAGGCCGGAAACACATTATTAAAACACGACGTGACGCCACTCGACGACACTCGTTCGTATTGGTCCGTGGCGTTACGACACCCGTCCGAATCGGTTCGTGGCGTTACGACACCCGTCCGGATTGGTCAGTAGCGTCACGTGACCTCATGCCACCCAATCCGGACGGCTCACGTCGCGTAGCGCTACGTCGCGTTTAATAATGTGTTTCTCCGGCCTTATTCGTTAAACTTAAGTTTGAAATAATGGATGGGTAGATGTGTGTTACATCCCTACGCCAAAACGTGTGACTTAGTTGGGCTGAAATTTGATTATAAGTAGCTTAAGCCCTAGGATAATACAGGATTCTTTTGACGGGCCGTGGAGAGGTCCTCCTGTCAGTGAGGACCAAACGCCCAAAGCCGCAGACGAATGCTTCGGCGTACCCGCTACCCCGGCACTATGTTTTGTTTTTCTTTGGCCGGTTTATTAAATTAATGATAGCTATTCAAGGTGGTCCATCGGTCACAAGCAAAGAGTTTACGAAAAAACTCATTGGTCACAAGTTTTTTTTTGCAGCATCATTCGGCCTAGCGATATCCGTGCATTTCTAATTTCTATGAACAAGTTTTTTTTAAAGCCCTTAAAAAAATGGAACATTTAAAAAGTCAATACCCCATTTTGCATCGAAGATTCCTGCCGCAGCTAACAAAATAATTGATGACTGAAACGGCTTAGCCGATTTTGATGAAAAATATCTACGAAATTGCTAGAAAACCTTAAAAAAGAAAAAATTAGTAAAATCCGCATCAAAATCGGTTCACCCGCTTCAGAGCCACGGACGCACAGACACACACCAAACAAACGTAAAGCACTTAACAACCACCTTTTAAGTTCCCCGACTTAAAAAAATAGTGGAAGCCTTGCACAATATTATTGCACACATTTTAAATGTGTTTTCAGTTTGATATTTTTTTCAGTTTGAAATTTTTTTTCAATAGATAACCAAATTGAGGCCAGTCTCGACGAGCCGTACATTTGAAGGCTGTCAAGATATATGCCCCTGAGTCAGGTAGGCTCAGCCAAGTCGCGACAGATCGCCCACATACATCCTATTACCTAAATAGATGCTCCAATTCGTGTTTCCATTTATTTGAATCTAGGTAGCTTCCACATTTTTTGTAGTACGGTTTATTTAAGTCAAATACAAGCTATAACTAAAATAACAGGTAAAGTCCTACCGAAACTGGTTTTCCAGCCAAAACCGAAGCCGTATATTTGGCCGAATTTTATACTTAACGAGGTCAAGTATAAAATTCCTGAAAATACTGAAATTTGGTGCATTTTACCCATTATATTGCATTAATTTTTGGCCGAAACTCTGCTGAATGCGAACCCGAAACCGAACTTTCGGTCGGACACTATTAACAGGCACAACTCACGTCTAATATTGCTTAGCATTTCTAGAGTTAAACCACGGTTTCGGACAATTTCCGATATTATCAGAATAGTTTAAAATATCGTACAAATGTTAATTTATCCGTGCCTCAGGCTTTGCCCGTTTGTTTATAAATGCGAAAGTTTTCAGTTCGATATTTTTTAAATCATTCTACGCTACAAATTTTGCAATATTCGGTATAATTTGAATCTTGTTGTTTCAATGAATCTGTCTGAACGCCTCCGTTAATATCAGTTTGACGTGATCATCTGGTACGGAACAAACTAATTGGACTAATTAGTTTGTGATTATTTTGTTTATGCTACACTTAATTATATAATTGTACAATGTGAGGCATGTTGTAAGTTGAGACAGACCGACATCAAATCATCATCATCCTATGACATAGGCCTCCCCCATGCCACGCTACTAAACTCGGTCCTTCGTCTTTCTTCTCCACCCACCCCCAGCGACCCTCCGGATATCATCGCCCCATCTCGCCCATGGGCGCCCTACACTACGTTTACCGAGACATGGTCTCCACTCGAAAACTCATCTACCCCAACGGTTATCGGTCGGACCCACATCATATGCCTTGTAACATCTATATAAGATGATCTAAGTAGCGTCAAGTTAGCGTGCGGCACTTCTTTTGATGGCTGAACAAGCCTATACGAGAAAACAACAGCGATTGCAAATGTCGCAAACGTAGGGGGTTGCAGACTTGACGGAGAAGAATGCGAGAGCGTACCATCGTCGTCCCCGCTGAAAAGCGGCTGGAAGGACCCCGGGGTTTTAGTGACCTACCTATTTCATTTCTTTTACTCATATTTATTTTTTCACTAGCGAAGTATTCTTTTTCATACAAACATGTATTTCATTTTGAAACATATTCCAAATTTAAACGTTTATTTAAGCCCCGGTGGTATTCCGTCCATTTTTCATGTTAGGAACGTCATGCAAGTGTAACGAATCATTTGACAAGCTACGGCTATTCAGAATTATGGCAACACAGCGCGCCGCGATGAATGAATCCCTCAAAAAAACATTTTACGGGCCTTGACTGTACTATAAGGACGTTATTCATGATAAAATTCATGTCAAAGCGATGTAAAAATTTTAACAGTTAGCGGGGACTGTTAAATTTTTTGTTGTTCTCTGCTAAAATTACAATCTAGCCTACATGAATTAAGTTAATACTTAGGTAAAATTTACATTAAACTTAAATTTAAAAAAATTTCTATTAACATTTTTCTTATTGTCTTTATTCTATACCAGCTGCGACTAGCGGTATAGCTTATGTGTTATTCCAGGGTCTTAGCTATATCTATACCAAATTTCACCTCAATCGTTCCGCCCATAAGGCGAGAAAGAGTAACAAACATACATCCAGACATCAATACATTCTTACATACTTTCACGTTTACAATATTAGTAAGATTAAATATAGGTAAAAATTAAAAATTAGAAGTAGGCTTCAAGATTTATTAAATATAGGTACTCCTATATTGATTTACTTTATAAGGACGCCCTTTTCATGTTTCGAACTTATATCCTATAAAAAACCTATTTCACGGATTTTAGGTAAATCATTAAATACGAGTACACCCACCTCCAAACCTTGGGTTGCCAGTTGCCATACTACAAATTTCTGAACTGAATATTTTTTCTGAATATTATATTTAAATCGTGGAATCTATACCTCCTCTCCCTTTCAATTTTTTAGGTACCTAACTGTTATTCTTTATATCTTTAATAGCTTCATCATTTATTATTCCGCAAAGTTTATTTGGATATAAATTAAAGAATTGTTGTAATAAAAAGCTTTAAATAACGCAATGAAATGAGTGAACGAGCAGTAGAGTGATAAAATAGAAAAAAAATTAATACTGCCTTGCAAAAGTGCTCCAATGTAGCCTATTCGAATAAAAGAATTATTTTGAGTTTAATTCTGCTATTTACTACCCACTAGTCAAATAATCCTATCACCAAGCAATCGTTATAGCCACGTTCCGACTTATGGTCAGTGAAGGCGGATAATTATTAAGCCCATCTACTTCGCCAAAGTGTGTGTGTATGTATGGTACTTTTTCACGCCTAAACGGGTGGACCAATTGAGCTGAAATTTGGTATAGATAGCTTAGACCCTGGAATAACACATAGGCTATATTACAGCAGGCAGGTAAAACCGTTGAGCGTAGCTATTAATAACTTCAGCCCATAAGAATTTGAGCTCCCTTTATAGGATCGTATTGTTTGCGAAGTTTTTCAATAGATAACCAAATTGAGGCCAGTCTCGACGAGCCGTACATTTGAAGGCTGTCAAGATATATGCCCCTGAGTCAGGTAGGCTCAGCCAAGTCGCGACAGATCGCCCACATACATTCCTATTACCTAAATAGATGCTCCAATTCGTGTTTCCATTTATTTGAATCTAGGTAGCTTCCACATTTTTTGTTGTACGGTTTATTTAAGTCAAATACAAGCTTTAACTAAAATAACAGGTAGAGTCCGACCGAAACTGGTTTTCCGGCCGAAACCGAAACCGAATATTCGGCCGAGGCTTCAGTGTCGACTGAAACCGAAACCGAAATTCACAAGGTCAAGTATAAAATTCCTGAAAATACTGAAATATGGTGCATTTTACCCATTATTCTGCATTAATTAGGACATGAAATGGAAACACAGTAAATAAAGTGAGTTTGCGGTCAAACGCTTGTTTAGTCTGCTATAAAAAAAAGTGCCGCCGAAACTTGATTGTTGGCCGAAATTCAGCCGAATCCGAAACCGAAACCGCACTTTCATAACAGGCACAACTCACGTCTAATCTTTGTCGTTAAATCTTTGCTCAAATGAAACACTAGCTCATAAAATTAAACTTTTCACAGGATTGGCCTGCGAACTATTAACTAAAAAACAAGTTTTCGATATGTCTATAATAAAAATGTGAGGAAGGGATTTATCCCGCCTTCTAGATTTAGTCTGCTACGAAAATACCTTTTATTTTTCTAGATTACAAATTACAATGAAGTCAGAAACAGGCGCAGCTTATAACTTATTTGTCTCAAAGCTTAAAATGAGGTCAACGATTCAACCTCTAAGCTACTTACTCCCGTCAAGTTAAAGCTACTTATTTCCCTCGCAGACAGAACAAATGCATAATAAAAAGAACTTTTAATATAATATTCCTATTGTCCCTTAACGATGTCTTTGAATAGCGTTTGCGTAGCGTCCGTGGCCCAGTGGTCATACGTCCGGTTTGTAAGCCGGAGGTACTGGGTTCAAATCTCAGTGTGGCAAAGATTTTCGCCTGGACGCTACCGTGTTTCGGAAGGCACGTAAAACTGTGGGTCCCGGCTGTTTCCTATAAGACATGTAGGAGGCAGTCGTTAGGTCATATTGCAGGCCCTGCAGTAATCTCGGCGACCTGAAACTGCAACATATAGGTTAGCCACACAACCTATAAATTGTGATTTGACTCTGACAGTGTAATTAGGGAAACCTGTTCTGTTGGAGTATAAACCCCAATTATTATTATTTTATTATTAAATAGGAGTAGGTACTATTTTATTGCAATGTCCAATGTTTTGTTTATAATGTGAAAAATAAACTTTTGACTTGGCTTTATTCTTAACAGCCTGTTTAAACCTAGGCGATGTGGCTGCCTCGGTATTTCTTTGCAGTCTTGTAACAAGTGAAATTTTAAAAAAACTTTTCAAATACAAGCTTTTATTATTATTACCATCTAGCACCAAAGTACTCGTCAAGACGAATCAAACTCTTCTTAACTCGATGAGATTGTGTCGTTTAATTACGAAGTTCTTATGACCACCTTCCTACTCCGTCATCAGATCAGCTCCATGTCATAATCATATTGCATTGTCATCCGATTTGTACATACATGCAAAATTTCAGACAGGTGAAAGTAAATAAAAGCTTGTAATATAATATCGCTCAACGATATTAAAACTAATGTAAAAAATTACTACTGTTACTACTAATGACTGCAAAGAAATACCCAGGACAAAACGAAAACTAAAAAAATAGATTAACACCCGCGATAATTTGTTTTATTTAAATCTTAAGTTATTCCTAAAATAAAGAATACAATATATGTTATTGTAAACCCTTTGCCATATTTCAAAGTAAAAAACCTGGGAAAACTTAATTAAAATATATTAAAAATATAGCTTTACCGGGACACATTATCAAAAAGTAAATTCTATGAATTTACATCCCAAAATTCGTGCTAGCGAGAGTCATACGGAAAGACGAGGCACCTAATTTTCTATTCCTTATTTTCATTTCGATTTCAAGACTTGATAACGTACACACAGAACCAATATAATATATTTAATAAAAGAAACATAATATAACACATCCAATTACAGAGTTCGCGCCGAAATAAGATGGTTCTCAGCTTCACAGAAGAATTATTCAAATAAGGGGCGTAATTTATTTTATCGAGATTAACATGTTTTTGAGCCGATTGCCTCGAGAGTGAGACTTTTATTGCAAGCGATATCTCATTGGCGATTCGTGGCGACCAATATATTATGGCAAAGACTTTTGTATAGCTCTAACAATCTGAATTAGACGAGCCTGACGCTCGCTTGGAGGCTCCTCTCATGTCGCGCAACCGTCTCGCCACGGTAAAGAGATATACAGTAATGTGACTGAAGCGGTTGAACTGAAGGTCGCGCTAGTTTTCTACGATTTGGGTAGGGTTCGGTAGGCAGCGAGGTGCCAAATAGGCGTTATTATTGTAAATTACTCAAAATATCAAAAAGAATTAAATACTTTGTAATATTTTTACTAATTCACAACCATTATTCGGAAGCTTACTGCATAAAAACGTCTATTCGGCACCTCGCTGCTTGCCGATCCCTGTCGACCGCGTTGCAAACTCGCGCGACCATGAGTTCAACCGCTTCTAGGGAGTCACATTATATACAGTAATGTGTCAAATCTCTTTACCGTGGTCTCGCTCACACGATATGACGAACTTTGAAATATGAATTCGTGGAATTTGCTTTTTGAAAATTTTTTTTTTTAATCTGATGAAGTAGAAGACGATCAAGACGCTCTCCTGATGTTAAGAGATAACGCTGTCCATAATTAGTACAGTGCTACTTAGGATTTCACAATGATGTGAAATTCTAGGAGCACTGCACCAACGCTTCTCACTCAAAAGTCATAAGATGTTAAGTCTCTTTAGCCCAGTAATTTCACTAGCTACAGTGCCCTCCTACCTGAGCACAGTAACGTTTGCACATCACTGCTCAGGCAATAGAATAACTGGCACTGTTGGGGTACCCACCTAGACGACCTCCCGCAAAGGATGTCTACCCCCGGTTACTGCCGCAGCTTGACCCTATATGTGTTACCCTATGGCCTAAGCTACCTACTAGCTTTCCCAATTTGAGATTAATCTTTTCAACCGTTTAGGCGTGAAGATGATCAATCACACTCTCATGTATAATATTATTGCGTAGTTTTAAAGATCTATGCATACGACATGGCCACAATAACATCTGACTGGTTACCACTTAATCGCAAACGGCGCCGCGGTACACCCAAAAAACGATGGCAGGATGACCTGGACAAACACCTCGAGGAATGGTATATTATAGCTCAAGACAGAGAAAGGTGGAAAGAGGGGAGGGAGGCCTTTGCCTTGCAGTGGGACACCACAGGCTCATAATAATAATAATGCATACATAGGGTCAGACCGTCCAGACAGCGGAAGCGACTTTGTTTTACATTATGTACCTGGTACCTATATGTAGTAAAGATGGCCTTCACAGCACGACATACAAGTATTCTGCACGGGTAGATCCGCCGCGCGCAGCTAGTAGTAGAATATTAAATTTCATGAAACAGAGTTAATTTAATAATAATGGGTAACTTCCTAACTAATACATTCAAACCCCTAATTACTCGCTAAGCAGATTTGAATGTGCTGAATGCTACATATCCAATGACTTAATTAATTATGATAGATGAAGGCACTTGTAATTGGAAGCTAAATAATAATAGTGCCACTAATAAAGCCTTAAACTGCGGCTTAAGGCTACCTGTCTATTGACTGATTTACTCTGATGCCACAATATAGTATATATATATATACTATAATTATATACCTACTATAAGACGCCAAAAATAAAATGTTATTCCTACTTATAACGCGTCGCATAACTCAACAAAACAACACAAAGTTTAATAAAAACGCTTTTCAACTTTATCGCTATAACTTACATAATTTTAAATATGATAATATATATAGCTAGCTGCGGATTTTACCCGCCTTTGTGTTATTCCAGGTTCTAAACTATCTCTATGCCAAATGTCAGCTCAATCGGTCCACACGTTTAGACGTTTAATTGTTTATTGTTTAATTGTTTAATGTTAATTAAAACGTTACACGAACACTTACATTAATTAACAGAAAGATTATATAGTATTTACAAAATAAAAATATTAACAATTATTTCAACCTAATACAAAAATTAAAATTGAAAACAAACATTAATATTATCTTAAACAAAAGCTTAAAGAGACTAACATACTAAACATACTTAAACTTTAAAAGTAATTAATAAACAAAATATAATGAAAGAGTAACAAACATACATCCAGACATCCATACATTCTTACAAACTTTCACGTTTATAATATTAGTAAGATTTAAATCGATTTGATTACTACCTTTTTCAATTCGATTAAAACATAGCAGGAAGTTATACAGTTGTCGTATAATTACCAATAATAACTATAATGACACACCTCACACAATACTGAGTATGTTATCGATTGATATCGATTATACCTATAAAATGACATAATTACTAGGTACTTACTTTGAGAATAAAGAATAAGTAAAGGTCTTCGCCCACTGTACCTACTACACTTCCGAATAAAATCCGGAAAACTGTCGGACAAGTAATAATTTCTGACAGTTCTTAGTAAATGACGACCTCTGTGGCTAATACCCGCTTGTAACGCAGAAGGTTGCAGGTTCGATTCCCGTATTGGACAAATATTTGTGTGATCCACAGGTATTTGTTTCTGGTCTTGGTGGTTTTCAATATCTATTATAAGTATGTATTTACAAAAGAAAAGTATAAAGGTATTGTATCCGTTATCGTAATCACCATAACACAAGCATTAAGCTGCTTAGCTTGGGGTTAGGTGCCGCTGTGTGAAATGTCCTGAAATATTTATTTATTAATTAACGCCATCGTTTTCCATAATTAACTCTGTATTCTATGTATTTCTTTACTGCTGTAGTATTGTTTTTTCTTAATAAAGGCAATTATTCCGGCTTGTTCTCATTTGGACAGATTCTCATTTGGACAGATTCTCATATGGACAGATTCTCATTTGGACAGATTCTCATATGGACAGATTCTCATATGGACAGATTCTCAAAATCTTGGATCTTAAATTTATCATAGTGCGTTGAATTCTACGAGTTAAGTCCCTTCATATGACACGTAAAAACTGACTCACTCATCACGAAATCTCCGAAACTACGAGTGCTAGAAATCTGAAAATTGGCATGAGGGTTTTTAAGACGGGGGAGGAGGCCTTTTAAGACGTAGGTGCTCAATAATTTTATAAAATTCCCACGGTAACGGGATTTATTTCAAAAACAAGTTTTAATGGAATTCTACTTAATAAGTGAAATAATAAAAAATCCTTTAAAAACAAGCTTTTATATTATCTACCATCACCAAAGTACTCATCAAGACGAATCAAATGAGTCCAAACTAGATGGTGCTGCGTCGTTTAGTTTTGGAGTTCCTAAGTCCACCTTCCAGCTCCATCATCAAATCAGCTTGATGTCATAATAATATTGCATTGTCATCCTATTCATACATGCAACGCAAATTTTCAGCTCAATTGGAAACCGGGCAGTGGGTCAAATATAACTTGCAAGATTTGATTACAGACAGATAGACAACGGACAGGTGAAAGTAAATAAAAGCTTGTAAAATCAATGTTAGGCGCTACGAAGTGCGTGGGGGTCCACTAGTAAATTATGAAGGTCTCCGTCTCCGTCCTCCGGGGTGAATATGCGTTACGCATCATCACCCCACGCCGTGGGGTGCGGGGCGGTATGTGGGACTCCCCCGCCGAAGATAGGCGCGGCGGGGATACCCACTAAAAAACCTGGGGGTGTTCCTGCGGGACGCCATAATGCCGGGGCAACGGGTACGCCGAAGCACTCATCCGCGGCAATCACCCTGATCCTGCCACTACTTGCAGATATAATTCGAGAGCCTTCGGTACACAGTCATATTTGACACGTATCAAATAACAAAAAGGGACCTTAGCTCCCTTTATACCTCGTTCGTACCTTTTGACTACGGAATAAATTACCAAGTAAATGATTAAACACTAGATAGAGCCCGCGGCTTCACTTTATGATCATTTATCAGATAACATTGTATAACCTACCTGTGTGCCAAATTTAAAACCAATCCATCCAGCTGTTAGAACTGAGTGTTGATCAGTCACGATTTTCTTCTATATAGGTATAATATATCTCTCTTCTAATATATAAAATTCTCGTGTCACAGTTTTTGTTGCCATACTCCTCCGAAACGGCTTGACCGATTTTGATGAAATTTTTTGTGCTTATCCGGTATCTATGAGAATCGGCCAACATCTATTTTTCATCCCCCTAAATGTTAGGGGTAGTCCACTCCTAAATTTTTTTTTATATTTTTTAGACAAAATTTTTAATTTCTATTTTTTTATGATACAACATACAGAAATACATACAATCCTCAATTTTCACCCTTCTACGATCAACCATTATTTTTTAATAGCCATTTTAGTAATTTAATCATTTTTCCTCTCCGGTCGAAAACTGATCAATCGTCATTTAATTAGTTATCCCCGCCAGATGTCTACAGGTGTCACTTCTGACCCAGTAAACAGCACGGAGTAGGGATGAGAACGAAGCCGGTCTCCTTTCTTTCTCACTCCCTACACAGTTGTCGGCCATCATTATTGTTTATGCATCAAGTGTAGTAGTAACGTTGACAATTATTATTTTGCTATCTCAGTGTAACTCTCATATTAACTTTTAATCATTCCTATTTTATCAATAATATAATTAAATTATCAATTTTGAGTGTATTTTGCACGATTAGTTAATCAAGTGATTTTATAACCTCAAAAGTACTCAACACGTGACAAGAGGTTTCAATAACAACGGATTTTGTGTTGTAAGTATACTTTTTTTTATTTGTATCGAAAATGTTGTTGATCTTATAAAAATGTAATTTTAATTTAATTTTATTAAAAAAATGTAATTGAACAATTAAGATTTTCATAGTTTCCAAAAAATCAATCGTTATGAATCTTTATTTTGAAATGTCAATGGAAATATTGGTTGTATGAAAAAATTATAAGAGACAATGTTTTCATAAAATTAAATATTTTACTTTCGTTTGAATTTTTTTTCCATAAAATAATGCTTATTTCACGCATATAACACGTTCTTACATACATAAAATATACACATTCTAAAATACATACATACTTCCAATAAGTAAGCTATTTTTTGTCTACACTAGAAATTACTAGGAAATTATTTATATGGCAAAACAACGTTTGCCGGGTAAGCTAGTACCTCTATATATTGAGAAAATAACTCTAAATATATAAAAGAAAAACGTGACTGATGACTGATCTATAAACGCACAGCCCAAACCACTTGAGTTTAAATTTGGCATACGGGTAGGTTTTACGACGGAAGGATTTGGCCACGCGGACCAAGCCGCGAGCATAATCTAGTACCAGTATATAATAACGTTAAATTATATTATGCACTCATTTCTCTTTGGACACAGCCAAAAAGAGAAAAAGAAGGGAGTTCTCTCGTTCTCACTTTCTGGTTATGGATCCTACATTTTATTGGTAACATCGTTTTTTTTTCGCTAAGTGTGTGGGTGTGTATGTAACCTTTTCACGCCCCCGTCGTAGCTTTGACCCTGTTAGTAACTCATAGACTACCTACTTTTCAATGGTTAAAAATAATTACGAGTATGAATCTATATTGATGTGCTCCAATTTTGATTCGATTAATTTCTACGTTTACTTAGTCTTAAACTGCATCATAAGTTACGTCAGAGTAATTAAAATCTGACCTATTTTTCAATAAAATAGGTAATCGTCTCAACTGATGCGATCATCAGACTAGTTTGAGGTGAAACAGTAGGTTACTTAGTAGAGGAATAACAAATTATACCAATCAAAAACATTAAAAGATATTACTGTGATAAATTTTTGATACGCTAAATTTGGAGGTAATATAAAAAAAATGCTCCTTTAAATACCTAACTATTATAAATCCTCAAATGAAACTAAAATCTCAGTAAGACAGAAAATAAAAGCTAATAATAAAAATATTATGTACTTATTTTTATTAACAAAACTATAAAAGATAAGTAATAATATCTTTTTTTTTCCTTGTTACATAATCAAAAACCATTTATATTCATAAGTCTTCAATTCAGCCGTTGGTTTTAGTTTTAAAATGTCTATATATTAGACGTTAGACTTGCCACGTTTTAAAAAAAATCCCATTAAAATAAATACGTACCTACCTTATTAAAAAGTTCCATAAGTCTTTTCACACATCGATGTCCTTCCACTTTTTCCAAGTTTGACCGAAACTGGCACTGCACTATTATGAAAATTAAAAAGTTATTATTCGATATTTAAAACTTTTTAGTTTTTATATTCTCGTTAATGATTCCAGATTTGAATATATCTGTAGTTGGCGGGCGCGGGCGCGAGAGCGCGCGTTTTCCTCCGCCCGACTCCAACATTTTATCATACTGAATGTTGAGGAAATCTGCCATTAGGGATGTACCGGTCCGGACATTGTTTGCAATTAATTCGCTATCGACAAATTCTGTACAGCACTATTTTAATGATTGAAATGAAGCTCTGAAATACTTATGCTATTTTGTCGGAAGTTGAGGGCATTCATAGTACTCTGTGGTTGAGGGTACACAATATACTTGATTTTTGTGAAGTGACAGGGTCTCAACTTCTCACAAATAAAATCTAGCAAAGTAAATAGTTTTGCGGGGTTCTGCTGTTATAATAATAATTTTAAAAAGTATTTAGTGACCTCACATTAGGGCGAGCCAGTCTCTTAAGGGCCTTACAGTTAACAAATTGTGAATTAAAAACTGTTCCAGGTTGATAATTTTTTTAAATTATTTACAGATTTCTGAGATAACTTATTTTTAACCCCAGACACAAAAACGACGAGTTGTTATAACTTCAACGTGTCTGTGTATGTGTGTGTATCTATCTGAGGCATTATAGCTTTCAAACGAATGAACCAATTTGATTTTCTTTTTTTTTGTTTGAAAGGTGAGTTAGTCGAGAGTATACTTAAATTAATAGATAACTATTTATTGCACACCATAATAGTTATGTTAGATATGTTTGATTTGCTGTGTTGATCCAAGATGTCCGCCGCAACAAAATGGCGAATTACATAATATGTTTGAGCGCTGGGGTATATTTTTTAATTTAATTCACTTGTTATGAGGTGAATTTATAATTTATAATAGGCAATTCACACACAAACACACAAGTTTTTTGTAGAAAAATGTATACTTAATATAGTATTATAGTAATGATTTATTACAAATACTCGTATAATATAAGAATATAAGTTAACTTTCGAATATGCTGTTTTCTTAATCTTTATTGAATCAGAAAAATATACTAAATTAAACTTAAAAATAACCCTGAAAATATACAAAACTACTTAAAAACTAAAACAGTAGTATTTAAAAAATACAAATAATTACAAACTTAGTCATTAAATAACCCGCCCCTGATAGTTCCCGGTGCAAATGAGCCCATCACACTAGCGGCATTGCCACGCTGAATAGCGATGGCCATCCTCTGCACCAAAAACGACCCGGAGCGGGAGTCGCCGGTCTAGGACGTTCGTTATCACAATTATCGATAGTGTCCCACCCCTACCAACAGTTGTCAGGCATTGGTAGCGACATGGAGGCATCACTGGTTCACATCGCGCATGCGTACTAGATGTTTTTCTCGACAAAACTTGAATCTCACCGCCTCTGTCACTATGTAGGTATACAGCCTATATGACGAGACGACTCAATCGTTTGTAATCTTGTTTACTGAAGAAATAGAAATAGATGGGTTTCACTGGGAGAATGTATTTTGCACTTATCACATTTTGCTACTAAAATTTTGATTTATAAGTACATAATAATATCTGCATAGTTAACTGAAAACCTGATTTGTAGATACATAATTTAATTATTGATACATAACTGAAAATCTCATTTTTGCGCGAACTCATTCTTAATAACACGAGAAATAATTCACATTTTGAAAAAAGAAATGCACTTTTTTCATAAATTGGACAATAATTTGAATTCATAACTGCAAAAATCACTTGATACCCATAGCTTAGCATAGCTTGATAGCATAGTTTTAGTGAAACAAGGATAAATAAACTGAAAGGAATTTACTTATGAAACCTTCCCAATTACAAAAA
The DNA here is from genome assembly GCA_947507615.1 of Hemithea aestivaria. Taxonomy (NCBI): domain Eukaryota; kingdom Metazoa; phylum Arthropoda; class Insecta; order Lepidoptera; family Geometridae; genus Hemithea; species Hemithea aestivaria. Next base: position 11,766,124 of record OX382343.1, on the reverse strand, counting down.
ACAAACATTGAAAGGATAATTGAACCTGAAACGTAAATTATACACCGAGATAGATCTAAAATGTAAACATAATATTATAATAGTTCAGTAAAATCTTACTAATATTATACACGTGAAAGTTTATAAGAATGGATGTCTGGATGTTTGTTACTCTTTCACGCCTAAACAGGTGGACCGATTGAGCTGAAATTTGGCATAGAGATAGCTTAGACCCTGGAATAACACATAGTACAGCGGGTAAAACCGCTGGACACAGCTAGTTATATAATAATTTGAAGGGAAAGCGTGACGTGTTGCTATATTACTAAAGAAAGTCTATTATAAAGTTAGCCAATACATAGAAGACAAAGATGGCTGGAAACTTCTGCGTGATAGATCAGCTCCATTCAAATGAACAATAAATTATGTAAACATTGTAAACACATACTAACAAAAACAATCACACTGATCCTTGAAATACAAGTCTTTGACTTAGTTCAGGGATCAGAACATTCGGCCGCGAATGCGTGCTTCGGTGTACCCGCTGCCCCGGCATTATGGCGTCCCGCAGGAAGACCCCCAGGTTTTTTAGTGGGTATCCCGCCGCGCCCATCGTCGGCGGGGGAGTCCCACATACCGCCCCGTCCCCCCCGTTGCGGGGTGATGATGCGTAACGCATTTTTCCTGGGTCATAAAAAAATAAGGGATCATCATCATTTCAAAAAAAAGTGAACATATCTTAGCAATTTACGTAATATGATTAAGTCTAATTGAAACTGTTATTATAGTACAAGTATATAAGATACCTATTTCCATCTAAATACTTTTGTAATAGAATTAAGAACCTTTGTAGATTGGAAATAAAAAATAAATTTTATTATTATAAAAAAAACAATCCCTTACCGCGTTATTACAAAACGTGGACTTACGATAGTACTAGGACTAACTTGTATCATTTGTTCGCTTAGTACTAGTCCTGGTACGGTCAACTACAAAGAGATGTATCCATGTTAGTCTTACAAAATGAAGGAACTTTTAGTGTGCAAAAATTATTATATTTACCCTTACTTCGTGACATTTTCAGTATCCACCAAATCTTGTACTATATTCGATTCATTTTAAATGCTATTATTATGTATCACCTATAGAAAAATTGGGGAATACATCATTGTTGCATATTAGAGTCGATGATAATATAAAGTTTGATTGCTACTAGAAATGTCACGAACCAAGGGTAGTTCATTGTGGCAAATGAAAATTTACTTCATTTTGTAAGTCTAACATGGATACATCTCTTTGTAGTTGACTGTACAATCGTAAGTCCACGTTTTGTAATAACACGGTATGAGTTTCTTACTCGTACTTTGGTAACTAGCCACGGCCGAAGCCTGCTACCAGAAGGTATAGCGAGTATTCAGCATTCTTTATTAATTATAACATTTTTTTTGAAATTTAAACATTGTTTTTGAAATATTACATCTAATCTTACTAATATTATAAACGTGAAAGTTTGTAAGAATGGATGTCTGGATGTCAGGATGCTTGTTACTCTTTCACGCCTAAACGGGTGGACCGATTGAGCTGAAATTTTCTTTAGAGATAGCTTAGACTCTGGAATAACACATAGGCTACATAAGTACTGCGGGTAAAACCGCTGAGCGCAGCTAGTATAAAAAAAAAACTAACTAACTAGGTAATATAAGAAATTAATAACATTATTCCACATCAAATTAAAACATGACAATATGATCTACATACATTCTACATATTTTTAATTAATTAATTCATCAATGGAGTAGAAACACCGTTCCAGCAATATATTCTTTAATTTTCGTTGAAAAATATTTAGTTTGTCAATATCTTTTAGTCAAAAATGTACGTACAACTAATATTACTTATTACTAGCTGCGCCCAGCGGTTTTACCCGCTGTACTATGTTATTCCAGGGTCTCAGATATCTCTATATCAAATTTCAGCTCAATCGGTCCACCCGTTTAGGCGTGAAAGAGTAACAAACATCCAGACATCCATTCTTACAAACTTTCACGTTTATAATATTAGTAATAGTCATAAGTCAAGCGGAAACCTGAATTCGAACACGCTGCGTTCGGTTTGAAGCTACAATAATAGTTTTCATGTTTTTCTTACGAACAAAAATAATAACTAGTTCTTTACGAGATGGGTGAATAAACATAACTTGAAACGAAGAACAGCAAAGTTATGTGTTACATTGTTTTTTAGTTTGCCCCAGGGATCGACGTAAAGTCAACTTTACCAAATCACTAGAAAGGTTAAACGGGCTTTGTATTTATTTGAAACTAGTGACTCTAGTTTTTTACGTAATTTTTTCCTGGAAAAATATTTTGCTAAAATCTTAACACTTATTTCTGCCACTTATATTATTTTATTATTTTTACCTAAGCTTTTATTAAGTCGACACTAATTATTATCTATTATAATTATACACTAATTACCTTATTAGAGGTAAATTTAATATCAGAATAATATTACAAATTACTAGCTTATGGTCGCTGCTTCGCTCGCAGTATACCTACATCATAAAGCCTACATATATGCCAAATTTCAACTCAATCCGTCCAGTGGTTTGGGCTGTGCGTTGATAGATCTGACTGATCTATCAATCTAATCAGTCACTTTTCTTTTATGTATTTAGATAACACACATAGGTAACATTTTATGTACCTACTTACGTTTGTCACTTATTTACGCTTAAACTACTTTTCATCGGGTAAAATCAGTACCTACCTATGATTTTTAATTTAGTTGAAATTTAGTAGGTAGTAGGTACACATAGGTACCTATTGATCCGCCATTTTAATTTTTGATTAGGATTAGCAAGCTGAAGTGGCAATGGGCTGGTCACATTTTTTTTTTTTATGTTATGAAGTAGAAGACGAGCAAGACGCTCTCCTGATGTTAAGAGATAACGGCTGCCCATAATAAGTACAGTGTTACCTAGGATTTCACAATGATGTGAAATTCTAGGAGCACTGCACCAACGCTTCTTACTCAAGAAAGAAAGAAAGAAAGAAAATAAATTTATTGCCAAATTTTACACAGTCAACAAAATGGTTTAAATTAAAAGAGAAAAAAAAAAAAGGTAGCACTCCGGGAGTGCCGGCAGAAGTGAAAACTTCAATATTAACGTTGTGTTTAATTATAAGTATAAAAATACTATCATTTATGAGGTAGAATACAATGTTTATTTATTGCGCTATCGTACACAAATATGACAATTTATATGTTGTTATTTATAATATTATATCGTTATTTATATATAACATTAAATTTTATCTCTCAGAAAAATCAACTTCCATCCATAATTTCGACGACTTTTACACCATCGTTATTATCAGAATCATCATCGCAAATTTTTACAACTGATACAATTGGTTTATGATAACTGAAGTAAGAAACAAACAGTTTTGATTCGAACCTATTTAAGTGTCTAATAAAAAAAATATAATATATAAAAATATAAATATAAAATATAAAAAAAAAATATCGGGCGCGCGCTTGTCTAAGCCCCCTGTGCCGCCTAAACAGAGCAGCACACTCAGGCACGGTAGAAAGAGTGGGAGATACTAGTTCCTCTCCCTTCCCCTCGATCTTACGCTTTTTCGATCAGCATCACGTGACCCTGACGCGAGTTTGAAAGTTTTTACCCATACAAAAAAAAGTGCTCAGCGCCGCTAAAGAAGTTTTCACTTCAAAAAAAACATAATTTGGCAATAGGGGCAGCCTCAGCGTGTAACTACGTCAACCCAGAGTTAGCGTAGTTGCTGGTTTTCAGGCTGCCCCTTTGCTCGAACTAAGATGGCACGTCGAGAGGTTTGTCATAGCGGGTTTACTACACACAATTACTTATAATAGTTTATAGAACAGATGACTAAAAAAACAATATAATAGAGATACTTTGAATATGGAAAATTTTGATTGCTCATAATATACTATTACTATAATAATTATAATATTAGATGCGTGCGATTGTGTATGTGTGAGTGTGTGTGTGTGTGTGTGCGAGAGTTTGTGCGCGTGCCTGTGTGAGTGTGTGTGTGACTCAAGAGTCATAAGATGTTAAGACTCTTTAGCCCAGTAATTTCACTAGCTACAGTGCCCTCCTACCGGAGCACAGTAATGTTTGCACATTACTGCTCAGGCGGTAGAATAACTGGCACTGTTGGGGTACCCACCTAGACGACCTCCTGCAAAGGAAGTCTACCCCAAGTAGCAACATTAGCCACAGAACCGATAACCGATGGGGTAGACGTGTTCTAGAGTGGAGACCGCTTCTCGGAAAACGTAGTGTAGGGCGTCCTTGGATTGGGCGTCCTTTTGGAGATGGGGCGATAATATCCGGAGGGTCGCTGGGAGTGGTTGGAGGAGAAAGACGGAGGACCGAGTTGAGGGGCGTGCCATGGGGGAGGCCTATGTCCAGCAGTGGACGAACATAGGCTGATGATGATGATGATGACACACATACACTTTCAATGGATGAAACCACTAAGCGCAACTAGCCAATAAATAGCAATTAAAAATAACGTAGGACCTTATTTAGTTATTAGAATGAACGGAAATAGTTAATTATTATTTAGGTACTTGCTTTTTTAAATCTATGCTTACTCGTACGTTCATTTTGAAACTTAAAGAATTATTCGAATTTAGTGTTATATGTTTTACGTATGCTTTGTCGTGCTTGTCCTACTTTCGAGCCTAGTTGGTAAGCGGCCCGCGGTTTACCGTAGCCAGTGCTACGATGTGCTACGACCGCGTAGCAAATGCTACGGTACTAGGTTACGAGTTACGAACGATAATTTAAGCTTAACTAGTACCTATACTTCGTTTAAAAAACAAAGATATTTTTTGCAGGGTTCGAAGGTTATATAAAAATATCATTGATATATATTCACAAAAACTGTTACATCTGATATATATTATGATTTAAATGTAAACAATTTTTTTTAAATATTGATTCTTTGAAAATTATCTTTGTTTTTGAAACGAAGTATAGCTACCTAGAGTTTATGTGCTCTCAGTACGTGCTTTCCATCGGATATGGAAAGCAAAAAATATTGTTGGAGCAAACAAGAAGTCAAAATCGCCGAGATTTTTTTTGGATGTTGTCATGCTCATGTTGAATGTTTAAACCAAAACAGGAGCTAGAGACGCGGCTTTATAGTGGGTAAGATATAATACTTACCCTGTATACTTTTGTAAATACATAATTATAATAATATTATAGATATTGAACAACCAAGACCAGAAACAAACTGTGGACCACACAAACATTTGTCCCATACGGGAATCGAGCCCGCAACTTTCTGCGTTGCAAGCGGGTATTAGCCAACTGCGCCACAGAGGTCGTCAAGAATGAAAAGTTATTTTACTAGCGCGGGCCGTACTGTCTAATAGAAACTACATACTTATTACTAGTGCTTACCTATTACCTACTACTGCATTTAGTGCCTATCTGTCTTTCCCTATGTATCTTTAAAACTACGCAACGGATTTCGCTGAGGTTTTCTTAATAGATAGAGTGATTTAAGAGGAAGGTTTATATGCACCTACTGCCTGTTTTATATAATACATGCATGATATAGTTGGTACAGAAACACTGATCATAATTTCCTGTTAGGAGTTAGGAGGCAAGAAATGATAGTAAAAAGCCAAACTTAGTTTTCCTGACTTGAGTAGGTACCTAGACTACTGAATGAATGAATGAATGAATGAATGAATGAATGAATGAATGTAATATTTATTTATGCATAAACATCTTTGACACACAAAACCTTCAACTTAGAACAAAACATAAGATAGACATTTATACACAAAAAGGTCGCAACTCAGCATATTGCCGGCCGTTCGACCGACGCTGGTCTTCCGTTGCGGCCGTTTTGGTGACTTCATAATATAAAATTATTATACAAAAGTAATAATACACTACGCGTATCTATTTTTGGAGAACATAAAGTTAATATTGAAAAAAAAAAAAAAGTTGCAACACCGCTTTTGAAGGTGGTAACAAGAAATACAATACAAGTCTAGATCAAGTACCTATACTTTAAAGAATGCACACACGGTGGTTATGGCTAGCTAGTGTTTAAAAAAACTAAAACTACTTATGCGGACGTGATGGGATATTGCAATGACATACTCGTATTATAACATGCTCTTTAAGAAGAATGAAAAAATAAATAAATATTTTATTTTAATGTTCAGCTGCAGGCTGCGGGTGCAGGTAAGTTTAATATTATGTAAAACGTTTCCTGAATATATTATAAGTTATAAGACATGTCGGGTGGTTTGCTTTAAAATACGCTAGTGTCTAGTATGTGAGTTTCCTCTGCGCGCTGATGTTGGAGAAGGTAACTCTTTAGCTTAAGCTTAAAACTAGAAATACTTTGCAGGTTCCTCATCGGTGGCGGAATGTTATTCCAACACTTCGTCGCTGAGTATCGGAAACTCCCTCTAAAAGCCGCAGAAGAGTGTGAATGCGTCAAGAGCTGCGCCGAGACCTGTCGAGATGGTTGAGATTTACCAACTACTCGCCACAATAACTTATCGAACAGATAACTTGGCGACCGGTATTTAACGACCCCAAAAAGAAGACAGGCCAGGTGCAGTTTCCGACGATGTCTCATCTTCAACAAAGAATGCTGGTTCAGATATGGCGTCACGTGAGCCCTGTACGGGATATCGAAACAGAATCTGGCACATGCATTTTGCACTCTTTGTATCAATCTTTTGGTCTTTGCAAGGAGGCGCGGTCCAATAACCGTATCCATATAATTAAGTCGTGACAGCACCAGTGACTCTACCAAATTAATACGGAGTTGCTCGTTGAGAAATGGACGCATTTTATACAATACTTTAAGTTTATAAAAACAAGTACTAACACAATTAGAAACATATTTCTCAAACCGTAGGTGACAATCCATCATAAGACCTAAATTGCGCGCCTCGTAAACCCGCTCAATGGACTCCCCGTTAAGAAGAATGTTAATTGCTGGCGATAATTTACTCAGATGGTGCGGGGTACCGAAAACCAGAAATTTTGTTTTGCTCGGGTTTAGGAGCAGACAATTACTCATAGACCAAGCTGATATTCTTGATAAGTCTTCATTTATTTTTTCTATCGCTACATCAATATCAGAAGGCTTAAATGATATGTAAAGCTGGGTATCATCTGCATATATATGAAAGTTACAATTCACTATACATTTCACTATATCAGCGGAGTATAAAATAAAAAGGAGAGGACCTAATATAGAACCCTGCGGGACCCCGCGATTTACATGTAATTCCTCAGACTCTAGACTGGCACCATCAGCTCGGCTTAATTTGACATATTGACGGCGGCCTATGAGGTAACTTTCAAACCAACGGAGAGCTTTACCGTCAAACCCGTAGTAGCTAAGTTTTGACAGTAGTAAATCAATATTCAAAGAGTCGAACGCCCTAGAAAAGTCAAGCAGCACAAGAAGAGTACACATGCCCTGATCCTGTGCTGCCAGAATATTATCCGTCACGTCCAGCAGAGCAGTCACCGTACTTCGTCCCTTTCTAAACCCTGACTGTCTATCGGGAAGGATACCGTTTTTTTCCAAGAAGTCCTTGACTTGAATACACACAGCCTTCTCCAACACTTTTGACAGACACGGCAGAATGCTAATAGGCCTGAGATCTTTTAGCTCTGTGGGTGCAGGGTGCTTAGGAAGCGGCTGAACCATAGCCGTTTTCCAAAGTTCTGGATAAGTGGATGTGGCAATGGAGGTATTAACTATGTCTTTAATGCATTCAAAAGTCGAAGGAAAAGTAAGATATAACAAATCAAGATTGATTCCATCACAGCCTTGTGCCTTGGATTTTAAGCTTTTAACAATTACCTATTAATATTTTGTCCATACTAACTGGCTCCAGGCTAAAAATGGCGTCACTAAATTTATTAAATTCAAAATATGTAAGGTACGATAAGTTTACCTGAGCAACTCCAGGTATATACAAAAAATGTTGATTTATAATGTTAGGGTCATTAAATATTGTCGGAAGTTCGATGCTATTTTTTGGCAATAATGTATTTTTTAGGTTCTTCCACAACAGTTTGGAATTTTTTATATTATTGTTGATATTACATTTAAAATACGACGCTTTCTCTGAAAACATTGCTTTGTTAACTAAAGATTTAAACGACTTATAGTACTCCTTTTTAGTTAACGACTTAGAACTATGGTAGTCTGCCGCCGCCTGGTCACGTTGGCTCATCATTAGCCTAACGGTATCTGTGATCCAGGGGTATGACCTGTGCTTAATTATTATTGATCTAATGGGAGCGTGGAAATCAAACAAACTTAAGATGTAATTGTTTAGGAAATTCAACATATTGTCGACGTTGTCCATGAGGGATATTCTATTCCAGTCTAGCGATTGCAAGTCGGCATTAAAATTCTCTAAATTAATATTCTTTAATGGCCTGTAGACTAGAGCAAATGGCGTTGGCTTCTCACGCTTTATAATAAATTCGCAGCTCACAAGTAAGTGACCAAAAAACGAACCCACAGTCAACAGAGTAATCGATCTTGGCTTTAGATCTGTGCATACCACGTCTATCAGAGTACTACTAGTGTCTGTCAGATGTGTCGGATCGGTAACAATTTGTGATAATTTAAAACACTGTAAAAAAGTCATTAACTTAACGGTTTTCCCATCATTGACATTTAAATAGTTGATATTAAAATCGCCTAACACTACTATGTTGTCATAGCTATGGCGTATAGAGGTGATCGTGTCCGTGATAGCGTCGAAAAATATGTCCACGTCCATCCAAGGAGGTCTATACGCCGTGCCCAAGACGAGTTTCTTCCCGTTGACGGTCAGCGTGAGCCACATCTGTTCCACCAGTTTATGTAGTGGGTCTACGGGGTGCACCAACTCGCGTACATTTAGGCTGGCATTACGTTTGACGTAGAAGGCCACGCCGCCGCCGCGCGTGCGACCCCCGGCGGGGCGGGGGACGTGCCGCAGCCGGTACCCGGGCACCTGCGGGGCGCGGCCTTCCTCGCCCACGCGAAGCCAGGTCTCGTTCACCGCTAGTAAGTCTAGGTCGCATCCGGATACGCAAGCTATGAAGTTGTCATGGTTAGTACCGAGGGAACCTGCATTGTACAAACCTATTTTACAATGTCGATTATTATTCATAATTAGCGTTATATTTGGTCAACCCCAAATAATAATTTGAAGAAACTGTCGTACAACATAATATATTATTGTACATTCCATAGGAGATATTATAATACACTAGCACATATCCCATTACAATTGCAGAGTAAAAAAGTACATCATAAACACAGAAACAATAACAATACAGAAATGAATTAAGTGTATGCAGCAATATACGAGTGTGTTTAAACGACTTACCTAATCATAATAAAACGCGCAATTGAAATTATTATTATCAGCCACTCAAACCGCACCGGATTTAAAAACCCTGTCGAAGTCCTCGTCAGTGCGTATAAGATGAACCGGCTTCCCGTCCGCCTGTCTCGCGAAGATACGGCCTCGCTTGGTCCACGAGTACCGCCACTGCAGCTTGCGGCACTCCTCCCGCACCCGGTGGAACAGCTGGCGGTTGGCGCGCGTCAGGCGCTCGTTGACGTAGAGGCGGCGCGGCGTGCCGGGCAGGCCCAGGTCGGCGGAGGTGATGTTGCGGCGCACGCGCGCGGCGCGCAGCAGCTCGTCCCGCACGTGGCGGCGCGCCAGCCGCACCACGACGCGGCGCGCGCGCCCGCCCGGCCCGGCCCCGCCGCCCGCTCCGCCCGACTCGAGCGCTCCCACACGCTCGGCGAACACGATGTCGCGCTCCTCCAGGGGGACACCGAGCTTAGTCGCGAGAACGGTAACGACGTGCGCGGTATTCTCCCCTTTCTCCTCCGGAAGATGTCCGATGTCGAGGTCGGTCAGCAGCGCCTCCTGGTCGCGGTCGTTGAGCTCCCGCTTTAACTGAGCGACCGTCCGCTGCAGCTCGACCGCCTCGGCCCCGCGCGCGACCTCCGTCACTTCTCGTCGCTCGACCACTTCCAGCCTCCGCTCGATCCCGTCGACCCGCTCTCCCAGGGTACCCATGGAGAGACGGAACTCCTTCCGAAATTCTCGAAGCTCCGACATATATTCGGCGAGCTCTCGCCGCATTTCCCTGACTTCGAGGTCATCGGCGGGCGAGCGAGTGCGCGGAAGTGACAGCGCTCGAGATGGTTCCGTCGCTTCTCGAGGCATAACCTGCCGCGCGGGAGAGGGGTCGCACACGCCCTTCACAGGAGTGTGAGTATTATCGCTCTTCCTGATTCCTTTCTTACACTCGGGACAAGCCCAGTCTGACGGCATTTTAAAATTTTCGGGAATAGCCACACACGCCCTGTGATATATGCAAGGGCAGCTCGAACAGGTGGCGGCCCCTGTCGGTGACAAGAATTTCCCACAAGCGGAACAAGACTTCGCCATCTTCTCGGGTTCGGAAATTGAGTGGTGATGTATTGACAGGTGAGACGTAGTCTAGCTACTCACCGCTAGATGGCGCTGTTTTGAATTTTATTTCGTTTTGTGTGCGATCAATGAACTACAAATGGTACAACTTTTTGTGCAAGCTACCCACTTGTATATTTTAATCACAGTAATTTAGATACAAACGATTCAGGTTTTTCACAAACCTAGGCACACTAGCGCCACACAAACACTACCACTACTACTTCTTGGGAATATGCACACGGACACAGATTTTTACGGTGAGCACGTTACTTATACTATTTTTAATTAGAAAAAATTTACGTGCGTGTTTACTACAAAACCACGACCGTGACGTCACTGCGACTGAATACCGAGCTAGAGGAGTGACTTATCCCGCTTTAATAAACCTACGACTTAATACACAACATAAAATATAATAACTATCTAAATAAAATCTATACTATTATATAAAGAGGTCATTTGACTGACTCATCATCGTAGATACGAAACCGCTGGACCGATTGATCTGAAATTTGGACAGCGTGTTCTTTAGGTAGCGTAGGCGACCGATAATTTTACGGAATTTCCACGAGATCGGAATTATTCTCAAAAAACGTAAAATGGAAATCCGTACAAGACAAAGGATAGTCTGGGAATATCAATTAACTGTTACGCGCTAGGAAGTGCGCGCAGGTCTGCTAGTATTACATATACAAATAAACTAAAATTATTAATTCATAAAAAAATCGAGCTCGTTTCGTCGATCCTGCTTAAAAGGATCACGTCGATACAAATCTGTTGTTGGGCCATTAAAATTCAGTCTGCGTTTGTCCGAGCCAATTCGCTGTACGTTGATCTGGCAGCAATATAGAGGTACATACAAAATACAAAACAATGATCTCTTCGAAAAAAATACGGTTTTGAACCGTTTTTTAATTGAAGATTATGTGAGCAAAATGCCGTATGTGAAATGATCTTTTTATTTATTGTTTGTAAAATATTGACTTATTATTTAATTTATTTATTTATTTATTTATTTATTTAAGGACAGCCAACGCAGGAAACACATTACAATTAAAAGTCTTAAGGCTATTATGTCTTTAGTCTGTGTGATCCTACAATTATAGGATGCCACAGCGTGCACAACTAAACATTACAAGATTATCAAATTAGGACAAAGTTAATAAAAATCAAAACAAACAATAACACAAAATAAAATTAAATTGAATTAAACTGAAATGAAATTCTTCTTATACAAAACAAAATAATTCTTCTTATACAAAACAAAATAAAATAAAAACAGATGTATTAACAAAAATAAAAAATTTACTAAATTAAGATAATGTAGCTTGTTTAAGTGACTTTTTAAATTTCGAAATTGAATCAGTTATGTCTAAATCGTGGCTTTTGGATAGTGAATTATAATTTCTACAGAGGCGTGACATGGGTGCGTTATAGCCGAGATTGGTTTTAGAGTATGGTACAGTGAACAGATTGTAAACTTTTTTTCTTGGCAGTCGAGCAGGAGTGTTTATTTGGAGGAGATTTGTTAATTCATTGCAGTCAATGTTTCCATTAAATATTTTGTGTAAGTTTATCATGTCTGTCATTTTTCTGCGATCGGAGAGAGATGTCATGTTGTAGTGTTTGAGACGAGATTTATAGCTGTTAAGTTTTTTAGCTAGATGGTCTGAGTATGACAAGTGATAAACAAATCTTTTTTGGACAGTTTCAATGCGTTTTGAATAAACTTCATAGTAGGGATTCCAGATGGTGTTACAGTATTCCGTGATCGGACGAACCAGTGTGTTAAATAACCTGATTTTTGTTTTTGATGATTTAAATTCCTTACTGTTTCTTAGAACAAATCCTAGTAATTTTAAACTTTTTGATACGGTTTTTAATATATGGCTGTCAAATTTTAATTTTGTATCAAACAAAACTCCTAGATCCCGTACTTCTTCTATGCTGTTTAGTTGTTGTCCATTTAATAAATATATATTTAAGTTCTTTACTTTATTTCGACTAAAATGAGCATGATAGCATTTCGTGACGTTGAGAAGCATTTTATTTTCTACACACCAATCAGTGAGCCTATTCAAGTCCTCCTGCAAAAGTACCGAATCATTAGGTGTTTTTATAGGCTTGATTATTTTAAGGTCATCTGCAAAAAGATACATTTTAGAATTTTGAAAACAAGAAGCAATATCATTTATAAAAACATTGAAAAGGATTGGGCCTAAGTGTGAACCTTGCGGAACTCCTGAAGTGGCTGTGAATGGACTTGAATAATACCCATTGACTGCCACTTTAGATGTTCTATTTGATAAGTAGGATTGGAACCATTGTAATAAGACGCCGGATATTCCTAAATTTGAAAGTTTCTGTATTAAAATGAAATGGTCAACTGAGTCAAAAGCTTTACTGAAATCTGTATAAATGGAGTCTACTGGTATACGGCTGTCTATTGATTTAATTACCTACTTACATAATATAATCTTTGTATGTAGTATATATTTGTCTTTATTCTGAGAGTACCTATATATTATGTAAGTATGCCATTTTCAATGAAAAAGAAGTCAATTGTTCAAATTTGACGCTTAATAACTCCAAAACCTGACTCTTTAAGGGATGGGTGTCAGAATATTTTTGTTGGTACTGATTTCAACTATCACACTAATATGATAAAGGCGAAAGTTTGTGAGTGTGTTATGTTTGTTACTTCTTCACGCCTAAACGGGTGGACCGATTGAGCTGAAATTTCGTATAGAGATAGCTTAGGCCCTGGAGTAACACATATAGGCTACATACGGGTAAAATCACTACGCTGCGCGTAGCTCCAAACTGACACTTTACGAGGGTGGGTGTCAGAATATTTTTGTTGGTATTGATGTCAACTTTCAATTTACAAAAAAATTGCGGACCTGTAGGTATCACAAATCTTCAAATCCCTTTGGAACTTGGCTTAGACTCTGAATTAACACGTAAGTTACCTTTCCCCAATTTTCTCACGGGATGGCGACATACGCTTATGAATTAGAGGACTAGCTGACCAAAGATCTAAAAATAAAACACCAAAATACAATATGCATGCCTTTATTAAATCTTATATGTACCTTAAACTAACAGATTCTAACCATGAGAGCTGATTATCACATTACTTGAGATTAGATAGATTAGATTATTACTTTTTTTATTCTATCAATACGAATGTAATATTATATTGGAATGACATAATATTTAGATTTTATTATAATCACTGAGAATTCTTAAGAAAGCAAAGTCCATATTATCTGGTAGGGCGTCCTTTAATCACGTGATGCACGTGCATTTTTCTTTTTTGTATTTTATTATTCTAAGGGGCTGCGCAGACGACAGACTATCCATGACGCACTTTTAGTCTGTGAAAATAGAACCTATGCAATTATATTATTTGTGCGCCGGACTTTTTGCGCGTCGTGTGCGTTACTGCATATAATTGCATAGGTTCTATTTTCACAGACTAAAAAGTGCGTCATGGATAGTCTGTCGTCTGCGCAGCCCCTAAAATGAAAGTATGTCTTTAGCATTTTTTAACACTTTGAATGCGGAAAACACGAACCCTGTGCACGGTCGAAACGCGGATGCTGAAGCACAGAAACATCTTGTTTTGTGAACTGAAACTGAATGCTACGGTACTTTGCGTAATTTCCGTCACTGCATAGTAGGTACTAAAATAGCCACCGCAGTCAAAGTGTTAAACTTGTATTTTCTTACTCTAAAAGGTATTTTCCTTTCTGACGTATACCAACACAAGAGATTGAACCAAAAGGGGCTATGCCCAGCAATGAGTAATAGAAATAAGGATGTTGACAAATTCAAAAATAAACTAGCTACCCCGCAATTAAAATAATAAAAAATATTAGATGTATTTTTTGGTTTGTGAATAAAATAAAAAAATAATAATATGAAGCAAGTTTTTGGGTGGTTCGCGCTACGTCACTAACCGGTACAAAATGTACCAGAGTTCGAACAGTGACGTCACGACCAAGCAACTTAAGAGCGTTGTATCTCACACGTTTTTAAATTACTAATAAAAAAATGGAATTAAATTTTCTTTAAATCTACTTGATAGACAATAAAAATTTGGAGCCAACATCTCTATTGAAGGTAGGTGTTGATAATACCGATATGAACTGGACTTTGCCCTACTATTACGAATTACGAGTATACTGTCTTTCTTCAACAGCGATATCTACAGGGTGACTGGTAAACCACTTATAATCTTGAAACAATACTCAGTAAGTACGGTATTCTCATTCAAAATAAATGATAAAAATAGGTCCTTATATTTTCACAAAAATACCCTTTTTAAATGTAAAGTATTCGTCATGTACCTCGTATGACTTCTCACACCCGACCAGAGGGCCTATTGGCTATCGTAAAACGACATTTAAAACACTAGAATCCATAGACAAAATTGCGTACATTACTAGCTTAAACCTCCTCATTAATATGAGTATAATAACAAACGCACCAATGTACATTGAAGTTGTCACCAATCGTAGTGGGTGAGAATTAGCCAATAGCCCCTCAGACTGCAGTTCGGCGGTACCGTCAAAACTTTATCCAGTTTTATTTATCAGCAGGGCTATTACACTTATCCGTTAGGGAACCGAATCGAAGACAGAATTGTCAAAAATGTAACAAATGACATATCACGTCGTATCGATTTAAAATAATACTTCTTACGTCATTTCATACATTTTTGACAATTCGTCTTCGATTCGGTTCCAAGGCGGATAAGTGAATATCCCTGAAGCGTGAGCTGCTCGCCAGATGTAGGTTGAACATACTTTTCGAAACATTAAGTGGATTATCTTTTTAATTCATAACAATTTTATTTATTTGATAATTTTAAACGTAATATAGCGTATCCTTGAAGCTTCCAAGTGATTTACCAGTCGCCCTGTCTACTAAAAATGTGGTAGGTGTGATCAGCGGGTGGATCCAATGGGTGATTAAATTTTTTTCCTTCTCTTTTCCGGCGTAGATGGAAACATGGCCTCGTCGGCGCGGATGAGTCTGTTGACCGCGCGGCTTAACGACACATCTGTACCCAGAAAATATGTTTAAAAAAATGTTTAAGGACGCTTAGGCCAATACCTCACCGAGACGCCATGGCGACGTGGCCAGCGACGTCGCCATGGATATGTATGGCGTTCCTTGTCGCCAGTCAGTCGCCAAGTGAGGCCGTCATACATCTCAATAAGAACTAGTTGGCGACGTCGCTGGCCACGTCGCTGGCCACGTCGCCATGGCGTCTCGGTGAGGTGTGGCCCATTGTCCGCTGAGCCTCTCTAGCTCGCACTATTTGACACATTTTCAAATATAAATTCATGGAATTAACTTTTTGAAAATTCCTCAAGAGGTTCGCACAATATTATCAAACACATTTTTTTGTGTTTTCAGTTTGATATGTTAAAATATATGGCAAGATGCGATTTTTTGAAAAAAAAAAATTATTACTTCTCATGGCATTATTTAATTATACATAACAATGAAAACAGTTTTAAAATGTGTGCAATAATATTGTGCAGCGATTCTCTTGAGCAATTTGCAAGAAGTTAATTGTATGAATTTATGTTTCAAAATGTGTCAAATAATGCGAGCGAGAGAGCGGCCCGCGGACTAAGCGCTTTTAATACTATTTATACCAGCTCCACTTGCCACACATAAGAATACTGTGCCGCTATGTCAAATTCTCATGTCAAAAGCTCTTTTTGAATAAGAATTTGACTGTGCGGCCTTTATTCCTATATTATAGATTGGAGTGAAACAATAAATAATAATTACTTGATTAGTTCTAAGCTTATATAAAAAATAAAATAATTAAACTAAAAATATTAATAGTATTTGTGTGTGCAATAAAGAGTTTTCTATTCTATCCATTGTAAAGTCTCCGTAACACACTGTGTATCCTATCAAATTCAATAAAATAAGGGCCTAGCACAGAATGCAGGGCTTGCTGTCAAGTCGAACTGTCATCCCATACATTCCACTATTCTAATCTATACTTTACTTTGGCTTGTGAATGTGCAATAGCACAATTTGCCAATGACTCGTGGAAAGATAAACCGCCAAACGATGGAAAACAGATTAAATCACACTAATATGAACCAATGAAGCCAATGAACTCAACGTGGAAGATGTCAAAGACCGAGCAAAGTGGAGAGAAAGTAGGAAAGCGGACCCTGGCTGTAAGCCGTGATGTTTATTACTTTACACACCTACACGGGTGGACCGATTGAGCTGAAATTTGGTACAGATATAGCTTAGACCCTGGAATAACACATAGACATGGAATAACAATAACAGGCTACAGTACAGCGGGTAAAACTGCTGGTCGCAGCTAGTAGATTACTAGGATACGATGACAATTAAACTTGACAAAAAGACAAGACCCCGCACACTTATAATAATAATATAATATGTTATAGCGTGTCTAGCATAGTATATTTACATATTATTATTAGTCAAAAAAATAAAATTAGTCATTACTATCATTCACTCACGATTATATCATTCATTCATTGATTCGTTCCATTTATTGTAATTCATCTAATCATATCAATCATTTATTAGTTTATGTTATGATAATTTTATTCTCGTAGTGCAAATTAGAAAAAGTTAATTAATATAATATAAAAATAATTTAAATTATTCATTATTACACTCCAAAACTATTTGGTAAGCAGAATGCGTCAATTTAATCACCCATTGCAAGCCAAATGTGAATTTCAAATGAAACTAGATTTTTTTTCATAAAATTCAATTTAATGTGATATAATTTTAACAGTCCACTTACTCTTATAAATAAATATAATAATATTAAAAAATCACATTAACAAAACTTAAAATATGTAATACTAAATATGTTAAATATTTAAAATTATCTTAGTAAAATGTGACTATATGAAATTGTACTTTGAAAAGGCATCAATATCTCATGATTGTACTAGCTTGAATATTATATATCGCACTCTCAAATCAATACTGCACCAAATCAAAAAAAAATCCAGCTTAAACAGATACATAGATATACTGGGCCCTCTGCCACCTGACAGTGGTTTGGAACACTTGGATTTTCTGTAGATTGGCTTGTGGCCGATCTGTGGTTAATAAAAGTGTTCTCAACTGCTGTAGTATTGTTAGTTTGTTTTTCTCAATAAAGGCCTTTAAAAAAATGTATAGATAAAATTGCAATTGCAGTAAAAATACTTTTTGAGTTGGTGCAGTATTGATCTGGGAGTGCGATATGTATTTAAAGGATTTAACCCCAACATCTTATTACGTTAAACATTGTTGTTTTAAAACTACCCCCAAACCTCACAATAAAATTAAATAAGCCTACATAATATTGCTAATCATTAAGTACTTAGAACACAAAATTGACTAAAATCTTTGTTAATAAATATTTATTAAAAAATCTCAAATATTATTGAAAAATAAGATTAAGAATTGAATAGGAAAACACATGGGCCAAATTATATTAATGGCTCCATAAAAAGGTAAAATCTTCTAGTATATAAAGTAGAATATAAATTTGTATATGCAAACCATTCGGTTAAAAAACCTAGCCTTGTGTGCATAAATATTTGATTTCTATAAAAAAAATGCAAAATGCAAGATAAGCCTCACAACTTAACACATAATTTTCATATAATAAATAATTTAACCCATAATTATTGCAAACGACACATTTGTGTTTCCCAAAAATTGAGCAGTTTTTCTATGTGTAGTTAAAGGCGCGTCTCCAGCGCGTGTTTTGGTCTAAACATTCAATAAAAACATGACAACATTCAACAAAATTTTCGACAATTTTAATGAAAATATTGATATGTTTTGTATTTTTACACTAAACGATTCGTATTTAAATTCATCTTTGTAAATAAACGGCATAAACTCACTTGTATTTACTTCGGCTTCGTGCCGACCGTGATGCCGATTATGTTTTGTATGTGTTTTCCATCGGGCATGGAAAGCAAAAACATTGTTGGAGCACACAAAAAGTTTATTTTGCCAATGTTTTATGAAAAATGTTGCGATGTTTTTGTTGAATGTTTGAACCAAAACACGCTGGAGACCCGGCAATTGTCATATATTAACTTAACCCATAATTATTGCATACAACACATTTGTGTTCCCCAAAAATTGAGCAGAAATTTTCTATGTGTGGTTTAGACGCCGGAAAACATAGCCATTAAAAAGAACCTACTTTGTAGCGGGTAAAATAGCTGGGCTATTAAAATGTATATTTACCAACCCGGTGTAGTGTTTGCGAGACGTCTCATGCGACGAGTGTTCCGGTCTTGGTCTCGAATCTTCTTTTCCATTTCAGCGTTGGTCAATGTCTCGAGATGTGGGGCCCATTGCTCGGCTTCCGACGGCTGGCGATACGGAGTCTGTGGAAATGATATACCTTTATACATCGCAGGAAAACAGTTTTTGACGCTTTCCTTTTTAACCCCCGACGCAAAAATGACTTAGTTTTTTTTTTGAAAGTAGAGTTAGTCGAGAGTGTTCTTAGTAGGGCTTGCAGTATCGGTACCATTTCAAGAACCGGGAATTTTGAAACCGATACTCACACGGTACCGGGAAATTCCCGGGAATCGATACTTTTCGATACTTACTAAAAAAAATTGAAAATTTAATTAAAATGCCTTATTAACGCCTAGAAAGATTAAAAGGAGTTATATCACTAATTATTATTATAAATTTAAGTCAACTAAAGACCCAGTCCTAATACATAATTATATTATAGTAGATTTCGCAATAGAAGCCTATATAAAAGATGGGGTTACAGTAAATATCATAATTTCAATAGGTTTTTTTTACAAAAAAGTGAGAAAACGAGCTAGAAGGTGATGGTAATTGATAACACTGGCCATAATCAGTATACAGTGCCCAGTGCTATCCAGGATTTCACAATTATGATAATTCTAAGTGAGATTGCGGTCAAACGTCTGCTATTATATGCTTGTAGTCTGCTATAAAAAAAATAAAAAAACGCTTTTTATTCGAGAGTCATAAGATGTTCTTACTGACCCAGGAGGAAGCGAAAGAGAGATCAGGAGGAGGACACAGATGACTAAAGCAGCAATGACCAAGCTCACACACATATGGCAAAGTCGAAAGGTCTCCAACGTTACGAAAACGAGACTAGTGCGAAGTCTGGTTTTCTCAATCTTTCTCTACGGGGCAGAGTCGTGGACAATTAGGGCATCAGAGCGTAAGAAAATCGATGCATTTGAAATGTGGTGTTGGAGACGAATGCTCCGCATACCATGGACGGCCAAAAGAACAAATAAATATATTCTGGACCAGCTTCGCATACGAATCAGGCTTTCAACAATCTGTTACCAGAAGATCCTTAGTTACTTTGGTCACATTGTCCGCCGACAGCCGGATAACTTGGATAAGTTGATCGTGACGGGCAAGGTGGAAGGAAAGAGACCCCGCGGCCGATCACCTAGTCGCTGGTGTGATCAAGTGACCACTCTCATTGGCCTACCAGTTGTAAGCGCCATATGAGAAGCCGAGGACCGGACGAAGTGGAAACAGCTCATGCAGCGGGCTACGGTCGAATTTCAAGGACGCGACCTTCAGTAATGAAGAACACGACTAAGAAGAAGAAGAGAAGAGAGAAGATGTTCATATTCTTCAACCCAGTTATTTCACTAGCTACAGTGCACAGTGCCCTCCTATCTAAGCACAGTATATTTTTAAATCTCTGCTCGGGCGTTAGAATAACATGCACTGTTGACTGTTGGAGTGCCCACCTAGTCGACCTCTTGCAAAAGAAATATGCCCCCGGTTGGTAATAATAAAGTCAAGTAAAATAGAAAACCATCGACATTTCCATAACGTACTGGTTTAAAAAGGTTTGGCATTCTCACTCTTCGATTTGACAGGTTTGTTCTGTTCTTTGCCGATCTGATGGATTCAGCAACTGTAATGCCGGTAAGGATTTTTCATTAACTACAACTTTGAAGTAGTAAATCGTTTTGTTTATCGCGACGAGTGCGTTAATGTCACTGTCAGTATTTTGGTTTTGGTCTGGTTTATTATAATGAGACCAATCTTCTTCTTCACTCTAGAAAGCAGAGCACCGAGTTCTCCTTCAGACTTCGCAAGATACTGTAAATTGCAAGTGGTTGCTATCGAGATATTTTTTCCACTTCTCTAGAGCTCTCCTCATAAAATATTCCCCATATATTATATATTAATGCGGAAAACTAAATAATCACTTCTCTTGAGTATGTATTTCGTTTTGTTCTCGGGTCTTTCCATCTTTTTCTTTTATTTCTTCGTTTTTTTGACTTTTATGACTTCGTTCATATTATTATGGTCAGTAAAGTCTAGTAGATTTTCGGATAAAAAGAGCTTAATCTCATGTTTCTAGTATTTAAAGTCATTTAATAGATTTCAATTTACAAAATTAAGCAGTATTTTATTTAAAAAATCGATAAAGTAATGAATTTATAACTAAAGCATCAAAAGTATCGAAAGTATCGATTCCCGGGAAATTTCAAAAAAGTATCGGTACCGAAATATCATAAAATTTTCGAGAATTCCCGGGATTTTCGATACCGGGATTTCCCGGGAGCATGCCCTAGTTCTTAGCCATGTTTGGTGGAAATCGGTCCAAGATGGCGGATTACTTTTTTTTCCACAATCACCTCAATATGGGTATCAAATGAAAAGGCTGAACTAGTTGAATACAACGCACTATGATAAATATAAAATCCAAGATGGCCGCCACCAAATAACTGCGAATTACATATTTTGAAAGCATTGCTTCGGGGGTTTTTTTTTAAATTTTTAAGTTAATTCACTTGTTAAAGTATATCGCAAAAACATAATGTATTTAAAAATGGTTGTCAAATATGACTTCAAAATTAGGAGGCACTGGAATAAAAATAAACACTGTTAGTAGTGTCATACAAAGATGACAATAATATATACGAGTACCAAAATTGACTTAAAATATTATGGAAACTCTACCAAATCCTAGATTTAAAACTCTCTTTCATAATCACGGAAAAACTCAATATATATCAATTTAAAATATAAAAATAATGCATTTATATAAAAGTTTAGCTGTATTTTTTTATGTTAACACAAGTTATCTTCAATGTAAAAAAGATAGCGTTCATGTTTTCCATAGTCAAAGTGTTGACATCAAACGGCAGAACAAATTCGACTGAAATTTTTTAGACAGAGCAGATTTTGTATAAACACTTTTTTTAAAATTAAATTTAAGTTCTTTAATAAGTTCTTTAAAGAACAGATTAGCGACTGATTGCTGACGGAAAAAAAAATTAAATTTAAGTAAATAGAAAAAACTACACCTTAAGTATACAGTACCTTAAGTATATAGTACTACTACGTAAGTATTGAAGTATAGTAGTTGTTGTAGTAAGTACCTATAGTAGTTGTAGTAGTACTACAACTACTATAACTTCAGAACTTCTCCTGGCCCAACCCTAGCTCCGAGCAGTTCAACAGATCCAGGTATGTATCCTAGAAGTGACGTACCTCAATAACAGGCAAAGCTTCGCTGAATGCGTACGTCCGTTGGTGCCAGCTCAGCTGCCCTCTAATACTGTAAGCGATGCCGGTCACAAACTCTCCGCCCAGCCCCAACTCCGAGCACAGTTTCATTGCAAACTGCTCTGGATTGTTCTCTTTCTCTGACATGTCCCATTCCACCTGAAAATTTTAAATGTATAAAGAAATTGTAGGACTCATGCCCAAACTTGATTTCTAGACGGCTGGACTTTTCTATCTTTTGTGCTTTGAAAGGCTATCTGTAATTTTGATGATAATATTTAAAAGGCTTCTTTGATCATGTGCTCTGGCTATAGGTAGTTTTAATGATATTATGGTGGGGTTATGTATTATTTTCTGTTTTTTAATGTTGTCATTGTTGATGCTCGATTAAACAGTTTTTATTTCTTTCTAAATGAAGACAAGTGATTTATAGTTCTTATAGCATCTTTTTTTGATATTTGTTTCTAGTCTGGGTGGCTTTCTATATCTATTACTGTATGTATTTACAAAAGAAATGTATACAAGTATTTTATCCGTTATCCTAACCACCATAAAACAAGCATTAAGTTGCTTAGCTTGGGGTTAGGTGGCGCTGTGTGAAATGTTCTGAAATATTTATTTATTTTATTTAAGCTTTTTGCAGGAGCGCCCAGAAAACTTTTAGTAAAGTGTCTGACAAATCCTACCTGATCCACAAGTGAAGTGTTTCCAACGTGTACATTAAGCTTGATGACGACCCTCTGATCTGCCAACTCCTCCATGGCCTGATCGCTGGGGAAGGCTTCTATCTGCTGCCTTATAGACGACGCTACGGCCGGTATGAACGTACTCGTGTTCAATTCTAGATCGTCGCAGAGCACTTCAGCAAACTGTTCCGGGGTTATTATTGATTCTGAGGACAACATTTAACAGGTGTTTTTAATTAACACTTCAACTTCTTTTAATGGCCCGTAGATGTACCATTGCCACAATTTGCCAATGTCGCCGTGGATAGAGAGAAAGATAAACGAAGGAGTTTGAACAGTAAAAATAAAAATATGACCGGTTTTTGAGGCCACAACAGAGTTTAATTAACACTTTGACTGCAGAAATCACGAACGCTGTGTTTAAAACTGTGTGGAGTAAACGCGGAACGTGTTGTTTGGGGGTATTTCTAAATAAACCAGTTGTGTCACCGACTCGGGGTTTCATTCACTGGGCTCCCGTGTTTATCACCTTAAATCCTACTGAGTAAGCCTTCCCACATATCCCACAGTGAACTGATGTTACAATACTGTGGTTAAAAAAGCCACCACAGCCAAATTATTGAAAAATAAAAAATAAATGCTATAAATTTACTAAATAAAGATTTTAGAAAGACAAAGCAAATAAAATGTAACAACTTGATTATTATTATTATCTATAGAATAAAATAGAAAACTTTTTATTGAACACAATCTTATTAATACTATAAAGGGATGGATATTTGTTCGGATGGAGCGATTGAGATGAAATTTGGTATAGAGATAGCTTAGAAAAACACGTAGGTTACAGTACAGCGGGTAAAACCGCTAGTAAAGAATAAATTATATATAAAAATGCTATATGTACAAATGAAGGAACCAATACCATTCTTATTCCAAGTGAAAGTGTCCCTGAGCTTCTGTCCCTCAATCTCCATGTCAAGTCTTATGGGGACGAGCACTTGCTTCTGTGAGGCGTTCTCTAGCATTGAAGTCATGTCCGTATCATCAAAACATAGAGGGAATGTGCGCACCTGACAACAGAGATAAGCCATTTTTAAATTGCAACATCAATCAAACAAAATATTTATGATGATTATGGAAACCACTTGTGTTTTTACTTATTTTAACACATTGACTGCGGAAAACACAACAGTTGTGTTTTTTAGGTCAGAACACGAGTGCTAAAAAACAAATGTTGTTTTTTGTCAAAGGATTTATCTAGATTAATTTCTGGCCCCTGGGATAGTTCTAAAAAATGCTGCCGCAGCAAATGTGTTAAAGTAGTTTTTTTTTTTTATATAGAGAAAAGGGCTGCGTTTGACCACAGTCTCACCTGCTGGTAAGTGATGACGCAGTCGAAGATGTAGCACACAGACCTAGCAAATACCTATTAACCCTCGATTTAAAGACTCCTAAGTTGTTATTCAGCTGTGACTTTATTCCACGGATAGGTCGATTTAGCCTACCTCTTTAGTCTACCAACTAAGAGTGTGATCATTCCTGGCCGGACCACGGTAGAAATCGCAGATTCTGTTGTGGCACAAATTCATCATTTAAATTGTGCCAATTAGTGCCACTTATCCCAGGAATTTGTGCCTTATACTTTTCGAGTAACAAGACTATGATTGTGGTCCGGCTGGGAGTGACCATTCCTGGCCGGACCACAATCAGATCTCATGAAATACTAATGGTGGGAGGTCGCGTACTATGTCAAGATTTAGTGCCTAATTAGTGCCTCTGAAATATCAAGTTCGATTAATCATAAATTTTACGGTTTAAAAGATATTGAAGAAATCCCGCCGCCTTGAAAATGGAAAAAAGCTTCTCACATCTAAACGGGAGGCTTTTCGTGGTTTCTTTTTTGATGAATATTTAGTGCCTATTTGGCACTAAATATTTACACTATACTAGTTACTGCATGTGACTTGGTTTACTTGGAATTATTATTTTTTCATTCCCCATACAAAGTTCCAGGGGCGGACCCAGGATTTTTTTCTCGGGCCAAGTTTTTTTATGACTGCGTCTGCTCCCGCTTTGTGAATTCCAAGTATTTGAGCCTAATATGATGCGGCGAATAACAAGAGCATGATTGTGGTCCGGCTGAAAATTACTTTTTCTGGTCAGACACCAATCGAATCTAATGACATACCAATGGCGAGAGGTCACGTACTATGTCGAAAAATTTGTGCCTCTGAATATCTACTTTGATTGATCACAACAAATGTATATGTATTTAGTATGTATATTGAAGATAGCACGTCACTGCACTTTGAAGATTAAAAATAAAAATTACATCTAAACAAAAGGTTTTTTGTGGTTTTTTTTTTGATGAATATTTAGTGCCTATTGGGCACTAAATATTCTATTAATTCCAGGAATTTGTGCCTTATGCTTTTCGAGTAACAAGGGTATGATTGTAGTCCGGCTGGAAATTACTTTTTCTGGTCGGACACCAATCGGATCTAATGACATACAAATAGCGAGAGGTCACGTTCTGCATCACAAAATTAGTGCCTAATAAGTGCATCTGAAATATCTATTTCGATAGATCATAACTTTTATGGTTTGATAGATATTAAAGATAAACCGCCGCTGCGCCTTGAAGTTTAAAAATAAATCACATCTAAACAAAAGGCTTTTTGTGGTTTATTTTTTGATGAATATTTAGTGCCTATTAGGCACTAAATATTCTATTTATCCCAGGAATTTGTGCCTTATACTTTTCGAGTAACAAGGGTATGATTGTGGTCCGGCAGGAAATTACATTTTCTGGTCGGACCCCAATCGGATCTAGTGAAATACCAATAGCGAGAGGTCACGTTCTACGTCACAAAATTAGTGCCTAATTAGTGCATCTGAAATATCTATTTCGATTGATCATAACTCTTATGGTTTGAAAGATATTAAAGATAAACCGCCGCTGCGCCTTGAAGTTTAAAAATAAATCACATCTAAACAAAAGGCTTTTTGTGGTTTATTTTTTGATGAATATTTAGTGCCTATTAGGCACTAAATATTCTATTTATCCCAGGAATTTGTGCCTTATACTTTTCGAGTAACAAGGGTATGATTGTGGTCCGGCAGGAAATTACATTTTCTGGTCGGACCCCAATCGGATCTAATGAAATACCAGTAGCGAGAGGTCACGTTCTACGTCACAAAATTAGTGCCTAATTAGTGCATCTGAAATATCTATTTCGATTGATCATAACTCTTATGGTTTGAAAGATATTAAAGATAAACCGCCGCTGCGCCTTGAAGTTTAAAAATAAATCACATCTAAACAAAAGGCTTTTTGTGGTTTATTTTTTGATGAATATTTAGTGCCTATTAGGCACTAAATATTCTATATATCCCAGGAATTTGTGCCTAATACTTTTCGAGTAACAAGGGTATGATTGTGGTCCGGCAGGAAATTACTTTTTCTGGTCGGACACCAATCGGATCTAATGAAATACCAGTAGCGAGAGGTCACGTTCTACGTCACAAAATTAGTGCCTAATTAGTGCATCTGAAATATCTATTTCGATTGATCATAACTTTTATGGTTTGAAAGAAATTGAAAATAAACCGCCGCTGCGCCTTGAAGTTTTAAAAATAAATCACATCTAAACAAAAGGCTTTTTGTGGTTTATTTTTTGATGAATATTTAGTGCCTATTGGGCACTAAATATTCTATTTATCCCAGGAATTTGTGCCTTATACTTTTCGAGTAACAAGGGTATGATTGTGGTCCGCAGGAAATTACATTTTCTGGTCGGACCCCAATCGGATCTAATGAAATACCAATAGCGAGAGGTCACGTTCTACGTCACAAAATTAGTGCCTAATTAGTGCATCTGAAATATCTATTTCGATTGATCATAACTTTTATGGTTTGAAAGATATTGAAGATAATCCGCCGCTGCGCCTTGAAGTTTTAAAAATAAATCACATCTAAACAAAAGGCTTTTTGTGGTTTATTTTTAGATAAATATTTAGTGCCTATTGGGCACTAAATATTCTATTTATCCCAGGAATTTGTGCCTTATACTTTTCGAGTAACAAGGGTATGATTGTGGTCCGGCAGGAAATGACATTTTCTGGTCGGACCCCAATCGGATCTAATGAAATACCAGTAGCGAGAGGTCACGTTCTACGTCACAAAATTAGTGCCTAATTAGTGCATCTGAAATATCTATTTCGATTGATCATAACTCTTATGGTTTGAAAGATATTAAAGATAAACCGCCGCTGCGCCTTGAAGTTTTAAAAATAAATCACATCTAAACAAAAGGCTTTTTATGGTTTATTTTTAGATAAATATTTAGTGCCTATTGGGCACTAAATATCCTATTAATTCCAGGAATTTGTGCCTTATGCTTTTCGAGTAATGAGGGTATGATTGTGGTCCGGCTGGAAATTACATTTTCTGGTCGGACCCCAATCGGATCTAATGAAATACCAGTATCGAGAGGTCACGTTCTACGTCACAAAATTAGTGCCTAATTAGTGCATCTGAAATATCTATTTCGATTGATCATAACTCTTATGGTTTGAAAGATATTGAAGATAAACCGCCGCTGCGCCTTGAAGTTTAAAAATAAATCACATCTAAACAAAAGGCTTTTTGTGGTTTATTTTTTGATGAATATTTAGTGCCTATTGGGCACTTAATATCCTATTAATTCCAGGAATTTGTGCCTTATGCTTTTCGAGTAACAAGGGTATGATTGTAGTCCGGCTGGAAATTACTTTTTCTGGTCGGACACCAATCGGATCTAATGAAATACCAGTAGCGAGAGGTCACGTTCTACGTCACAAAATTAGTGCCTAATTAGTGCATCTGAAATATCTATTTCGATTGATCATAACTCTTATGGTTTGAAAGATATTGAAGATAAACCGCCGCTGCGCCTTGAACTTAAAAAAGTAAGTCACATCTAAACAAAAGGCTTTTTGTGGTTTATTTTTTGATTAATATTTAGTGCCTATTAGGTACTAAATATTCTATTTATCCCAGGAATTTGTGCCTTATACTTTTCGAGTAATAAGGGTATGATTGTGGTCCGGCAGGAAATTACATTTTCTGGTCGGACCCCAATCGGATCTAATGAAATACCAGTAGCGAGAGGTCACGTTCTACGTCACAAAATTAGTGCCTAATTAGTGCATCTGAAATATCTATTTCGATTGATCATAACTCTTATGGTTTGAAAGATATTGAAGATAAACCGCCGCTGCGCCTTGAACTTTAAAAAAATAAGTCACATCTAAACAAAAGGCTTTTTGTGGTTTATTTTTTGATGAATATTTAGTGCCTATTAGGCACTAAATATTCTATTTATCCCAGGAATTTGAGCCTTATACTTTTCGAGTAACAAGGGTATGATTGTGGTCCGGCAGGAAATTACATTTTCTGGTCGGACCCCAATCGGATCTAATGAAATACCAATAGCGAGAGGTCACGTTCTACGTCACAAAATTAGTGCCTAATTAGTGCATCTGAAATATCTATTTCGATTGATCATAATTCTTATGGTTTGAAAGATATTAAAGATAAACCGCCGCTGCGCCTTGAAGTTTAAAAATAAATCACATCTAAACAAAAGGCTTTTTGTGGTTTATTTTTTGATGAATATTTAGTGCCTATTAGGCACTAAATATTCTATTTATCCCAGGAATTTGTGCCTTATACTTTTCGAGTAACAAGGGTATGATTGTGGTCCGGCAGGAAATGACATTTTCTGGTCGGACCCCAATCGGATCTAATGAAATACCAGTAGCGAGAGGTCACGTTCTACGTCACAAAATTAGTGCCTAATTAGTGCATCTGAAATATCTATTTCGATTGATCATAACTTTTATGGTTTGAAAGATATTGAAGATAAACCGCCGCTGCGCCTTGAAGTTTTAAAAATAAATCACATCTAAACAAAAGGCTTTTTGTGGTTTATTTTTTGATGAATATTTAGTGCCTATTAGGCACTAAATATTCTATTTATCCCAGGAATTTGTGCCTTATACTTTTCGAGTAACAAGGGTAAGATTGTGGTCCGGCAGGAAATTACATTTTCTGGTCAGACCCCAATCGGATCTAATGAAATACCAGTAGCGAGAGGTCACGTTCTACGTCACAAAATTAGTGCCTAATTAGTGCATATGAAATATCTATTTCGATTGATCATAACTCTTATGGTTTGAAAAATATTAAAGATAAACCGCCGCTGCGCCTTGAAGTTTAAAAAAAAATCACATCTAAACAAAAGGTTTTTTCTGGTTTATTTTTTGATGAATATTTAGTGCCTATTGGGCACTAAATATTCTATTTATCCCAGGAATTTGTGCCTTATACTTTTCGAGTAACAAGGGTATGGTTGTGGTCCGGCAGGAAATTACATTTTCTGGTCGGACCCCAATCGGATCTAATGAAATACCAGTAGCGAGAGGTCACGTTCTACGTCACAAAATTTGTGCCTAATGAGTGCATCTGAAATATTTAGTGCCAATTGAGCACTAAATATTTATCAAAAAATAAACCACAAAAAGCCTTTTGTGTAGATGTGATTTTTTTTTAAAACTTCAAGGCGCAGTGGCGGTTTATCTTCAATATCTTTCAAACCATAAAAGTTATGATCAATCGAAATAGATATTTCAGATGCACTAATTAGGCACTAATTTTGTGACGTAGAACGTGACCTCTCGCTACTGGTATTTCATTAGATCCGATTGGGGTCCGACCAGAAAATGTCATTTCCTGCCGGACCACAATCATACCCTTGTTACTCGAAAAGTATAAGGCACAAATTCCTGGGATAAATAGAATATTTAGTGCCCAATAGGCACTAAATATTTATCTAAAAATAAACCACAAAAAGCCTTTTGTTTAGATGTGATTTATTTTTAAAACTTCAAGGCGCAGCGGCGGTTTATCTTCAATATCTTTCAAACCATAAAAGTTATGATCAATCGAAATAGATATTTCAGATGCACTAATTAGGCACTAATTTTGTGACGTAGAACGTGACCTCTCGCTATTGGTATTTCATTAGATCCGATTGGGGTCCGACCAGAAAATGTCATTTCCTGCCGGACCACAATCATACCCTTGTTACTCGAAAAGTATAAGGCACAAATTCCTGGGATAAATAGAATATTTAGTGCCCAATAGGCACTAAATATTCATCAAAAAATAAACCACAAAAAGCCTTTTGTTTAGATGTAATTTATTTTTAAAACTTCAAGGCGCAGCGGCGGTTTATTTTCAATATCTTTCAAACCATAAAAGTTATGATCAATCGAAATAGATATTTCAGATGCACTAATTAGGCACTAATTTTGTGACGTAGAACGTGACCTCTCGCTATTGGTATTTCATTAGATCCGATTGGTGTCCGACCAGAAAAAGTAATTTCCAACCGGACTACAATCATACCCTTGTTACTCGAAAAGCATAAGGCACAAATTCCTGGAATTAATAGGATATTTAGTGCCCAATAGGCACTAAATATTCATCAAAAAATAAACCACAAAAAGCCTTTTGTTTAGATGTGACTTACTTTTTTAAAGTTCAAGGCGCAGCGGCGGTTTATCTTCAATATCTTTCAAACCATAAGAGTTATGATCAATCGAAATAGATATTTCAGATGCACTAATTAGGCACTAATTTTGTGACGTAGAACGTGACCTCTCGCTACTGGTATTTCATTAGATCCGATTGGTGTCCGACCAGAAAAAGTAATTTCCAGCCGGACTACAATCATACCCTTGTTACTCGAAAAGCATAAGGCACAAATTCCTGGAATTAATAGGATATTTAGTGCCCAATAGGCACTAAATATTCATCAAAAAATAAACCACAAAAAGCCTTTTGTTTAGATGTGACTTACTTTTTTAAAGTTCAAGGCGCAGCGGGCGTTTATCTTCAATATCTTTCAAACCATAAGAGTTATGATCAATCGAAATAGATATTTCAGATGCACTAATTAGGCACTAATTTTGTGACGTAGAACGTGACCTCTCGCTACTGGTATTTCATTAGATCCGATTGGTGTCCGACCAGAAAAAGTAATTTCCAGCCGGACTACAATCATACCCTTGTTACTCGAAAAGCATAAGGCACAAATTCCTGGAATTAATAGGATATTTAGTGCCCAATAGGCACTAAATATTCATCAAAAAATAAACCACAAAAAGCCTTTTGTTTAGATGTGACTTACTTTTTTAAAGTTCAAGGCGCAGCGGCGGTTTATCTTCAATATCTTTCAAACCATAAAGCTTACGTCACACTGAGCGGACAAAGCGGACGCGAACCGGGACGGAATTTTTGTAATGTTCTAGTTTGTACGTGAGGCGTCACACATAAAGCGGACGCGAACAGGCGCGGTCCGGTCTGCCGCGCCGGGCAGATCGCGTTGATGACAACTGATAACTTGTCAATTGGACCGCTTTCCGCGGCGGAATGCGTTTGCGGACGCTGTATTGTAGGGAAGTCAATACAAGCCGTCACACAGAGCGAACCGGGCGCCGTCCGTGCCGCGACGGCACGCGGTGCGGTAGAACGAGTTGTATTTTATTACAACTTCAGTGCGATTTTAATCATGAATCTAATGGAAATTTCCAATGAAAAATTATGATAATTAAAGCTAAGCTTGTTCTCTCCCGCTGCTGGGCTTGAAAATCAAAGGTGCTACTCAATTAATATTATCTTACATATGTAAAAAAATCTTACAACTCAGTTATAACGCAGAATTAGCTAAATAATTGTAGCATAATGGTAATATATAATAAATCTGGTTTTTTCTTTGTGTTATCGAGCTGCACTGATGATGGAGCCGTGACACACCGACTGAGAACCCTATGGTTCATTCCACATGATGTAGAGAGGGTCTGATGACCAATAATATAGTTATCGAAACTACCTTACGAAAATTGAAGAGCTGGCAAATGAATATCTAGCGACATCTCATCAGTTAAAAAAGTATACTACTCAAACGACCTGTTTGTCACATTTTTAGTAAATTCAAATTCACATTGTTTTTCTTTTGTTCTCTTTGAAAAATTAAACCAACAGGAAACGAAGCCAGATCTAATTTTTATGTGAAAAAATTGCTAGTTTCTGCAGGGGGAAAGGAAACGCACACTAATACTTATAATGATATCACTACGCTATGTGATAATGATTACGCCCTACGCACACGAGTACACATAAATATAAACGACACACATAAAGATAACCTGAATTGTGCCAACTAGTTTTATGTTCATCTTTGGAAATAAACAGCATATACTAACTTGAATTTACTTCGGCTTCGTGCCTGTACGAGGAGCGGGGCGCGGACGCCGGCGAGTAACCGCAGCTACTCCCTGAAGAAGATCCTCGTACAGGATCGAAACGGTCGACAAGAAGCTCAAAAACTCACAAGCAACAACTCACGAATCGTTTAGTGTTAAACTAGTTTTATGCCCAGCACTTCTTGTTTTGGTGGCGGGAGATGCCTAACTGTTACGTATCCGGCTGGTATAATGATCTAAGAAAAATCTAGAAGGGCGAACTTTTGAAGTTTCAATGTCAGAATAATAATTTATTCACTGTCAAACCGCTGTAAACTGTCAACCGCTTTTTCTGTTGGATCAGGTGAACTTGGTCACATTCGCAAAATGCCATTTCGACGAAAAATGTAATTTTCGCACATTGTCATACGAGGCAAATACATTCGCCAAGAGCGGATTATTAAGAGTATTCTTTCTGTTATCGCCCCTTTTTACATGCTTTTTTTACTTTAACCTATCTGTTGTCTGTCTGTCCGTCTGTCTTAATCAAATCTTGCAAGTTAAATTTGACCCACTTCCCGATATCCGATTGAGCTGCAATATTGCGTGCCTGTATAAATCGTATGACAGTGCAATATTATTATAACATGGAGCTGATTTGATGACGGAGCTCGAAGGTGGCCATAGGAACTATGTTATTGAACGGCACAAACCCATCGAGTTTGAGCTCATTTTATTCACAGCTTGACAAGTACTATTATATTAGATAGTAATAATAATAAAAGCTTGTTTAAAAAAAAAACGCTTGTTAACTACTCTGTTTATGCACAATGATATTGAGAAAAGCTACAAATCTCTTTGCAATGACAGCGGTAGTACTCTTGACGCAACGTAAGAGTTGATAAGTCTTGACATGTGTTTTCTTCCGCTACCAATAGTATTTACTTTTATTAAGTATTTTTATGAACTACGCAATGTCTTTTCGTCCGATATACCTCAGTGCCTCAAGACGAAAGTTTTTGATCAATGTGTGTTACCAGTGATGACTTACGGCACCGAAACGTGGTCCTTCACCAATGGCCTCATCTCGAAGCTCAAAGTCGCCCAGCGTGCTATGGAAAGGGCTATGCTCGGGGTTTCTCTACGAGATCGAATCAGAAATTAAGAAATCCGTAGACGAACGAAAGCTGAAGTGGCAATGGGCAGGCCACATAGCGCGCAGAGCGGATGGCCGATGGGGTCGAAAAGTGCTCGAGTGGAGACCACGGACTAGCAAACAAGCGTAGGACGTCCACCCAAAAGGTGGACAGACGACCTTATAAAGGTCGCCGGAAGACGCTGGATGCAGGTCGCTTCCAACCGGTACATATGGAAGTCCAAAGGGGAGGCCTATGTTCAGCAGTGGACGTCCAATGGCTGAGATGATGATGATGATGATGAAGTATTTTTATTACCAAAATGATAATATTTGCTACAATATCTTATTGCTACTTTGATAATATGCTGCTATGACAGTAATATTATAATGCAACTGCGACATTCTGCTAATATGACAATCCGCGTTTGTTATGTCCATTTGAGAATGTGACCAAACACGCCTGATCCATTGCCCGCCTTCCGCCGCGAACTGCGGACCGGTCCTGTGTGACGTGGTTCGGTTCGCGACCGTTCGCGTTCGGATCGCGGCCAGTTCGCTTTGCCGCCGTGCCGCCTCAGTGTGACGTATCCTTAAGAGTTATGATCAATCGAAATAGATATTTCAGATGCACTAATTAGGCACTAATTTTGTGACGTAGAACGTGACCTCTCGCTACTGGTATTTCATTAGATCCGATTGGTGTCCGACCAGAAAAAGTAATTTCCAGCCGGACTACAATCATACCCTTGTTACTCGAAAAGCATAAGGCACAAATTCCTGGAATTAATAGGATATTTAGTGCCCAATAGGCACTAAATATTCATCAAAAAATAAACCACAAAAAGCCTTTTGTTTAGATGTGACTTATTTTTAAACTTCAAGGCGCAGCGGCGATTTATCTTCAATATCTTTCAAACCATAAAAGTTATGATCTATCGAAATAGATATTTCAGATGCACTAATTAGGCACTAATTTTGTGACGTAGAACGTGACCTCTCGCTATTGGTATTTCATTAGATCCGATTGGTGTCCGACCAGAAAAAGTAATTTCCTGCCGGACCACAATCATACCCTTGTTACTCGAAAAGTATTAGGCACAAATTCCTGGGATAAATAGAATATTTAGTGCCTAATAGGCACTAAATATTCATCAAAAAATAAACCACAAAAAGCCTTTTGTTTAGATGTGATTTATTTTTAAACTTCAAGGCGCAGCGGCGGTTTATCTTTAATATACATACTAAATACATATACATTTGTTGTGATCAATCAAAGTAGATATTCAGAGGCACAAATTTTTCGACATAGTACGTGACCTCTCGCCATTGGTATGTCATTAGATTCGATTGGTGTCTGACCAGAAAAAGTAATTTTCAGCCGGACCACAATCATGCTCTTGTTATTCGCCGCATCATATTAGGCTCAAATACTTGGAATTCACAAAGCGGGAGCAGACGCAGTCATAAAAAAACTTGGCCCGAGAAAAAAATCCTGGGTCCGCCCCTGGAACTTTGTATGGGGAATGAAAAAATAATAATTCCAAGTAAACCAAGTCACATGCAGTAACTAGTATAGTGTAAATATTTAGTGCCAAATAGGCACTAAATATTCATCAAAAAAGAAACCACGAAAAGCCTCCCGTTTAGATGTGAGAAGCTTTTTTCCATTTTCAAGGCGGCGGGATTTCTTCAATATCTTTTAAACCGTAAAATTTATGATTAATCGAACTTGATATTTCAGAGGCACTAATTAGGCACTAAATCTTGACATAGTACGCGACCTCCCACCATTAGTATTTCATGAGATCTGATTGTGGTCCGGCCAGGAATGGTCACTCCCAGCCGGACCACAATCATAGTCTTGTTACTCGAAAAGTATCAGGCACAAATTCCTGGGATAAGTGGCACTAATTGGCACAATTTAAATGATGAATTTGTGCCACAACAGAATCTGCGATTTCTGTCGTGGTCCGGCCAGGAATGATCACACAACTAAGAATAATGTAATAAATCTTGTAAGACATGACAATAACCTTTTTATTATGCACCCTAGTCCTGCTAATAGGTGTGGCTTGAGGCACAGCGTCCAGGTGAGAGGAGTTGGGCATGACGGGCAGCCACGGAGTCTGGTGCGGCTTCTTACTCTTGCTCTCTCTAGGAGTTGCCAGCTCTTGACTCACTGATACCGCTTTGTATCTGAAACAAACGAATAGTCACTCTTGGCCATCTATATCGAAAATCCATACATATAATAAGAATGGAAATTTCTCCCCATTCATTGTGATCCTTTACTAAGGTGAACTGTGAAAATACGCATATGAACAAAACGACGCGAAAAAGTCGCTTGCGCGATCTAATTCGTAAAACATTTTGTCAATTTTTCCTAGGGAAACGTAAAATAAAATAATAAAATAAATAATAATCATTTATATCAGACACATCGCCCCTAATTTACATCAAAAATTCGAAATAAAAGTAATAGAATATAAAGTAAATTCAATTCAAAAAAAAATAGTGCCAAAAACGCTACAGACGCCATCTATCGGTGTGGCTGTAAACTTGTGGTTGACCTTTAGTTTAATTTGGGCTAAATTTGTAAATAGTTTGTGTCACTGGTGTGGTTAAACAACACCACCGATTTGAATAAAATTTTCACTAATACGTTGCAGTTTTCTCTACTTGAACCTTAGTCTTGGTTTTAGTCAAATCGGTTCATAAATAAAAGAGTTATATCAATCTAAAGATTCGCATATAAAATGCTAATAAACAAGAAAGGTAGTCATAGGAACCGCGTAATCAAAAGACAAAACCTCATCGAGTTTGGGCTCATTTGATTCGTCTTGACGAGTACTTTGATACTATATAGTAACCAGGGTCCGAAACGGAGCTGGAAGGTGGCCATAGGAACTCCGTGATTAAAAGAAAAAACCCCATCGAGTTTGGGCTCATTTGATTCGTCTTGACGAGTACTTTGATGCTATATAGTAGCCAAACAAATTAGAATTCATTTAAATTAGTAAATGTAACTTATTTCTCAAATGAATCAGCGCCAGCGGAAAATAATCTAATGTGCGCATGATGCGTGTAAATATCAGTAATAAATATCTTTTTGCTGCTTATTTTTAATTTCTAAAACATGTAAAATCATCTGAAGATAAATAGAAAAATTCATTTACAGTTCATTGTAAAAGTAAATTATTTTTCATACAAGCTAGCGCCACGGAAAATAATGGAACTAATGTCCTAAGAAAAAGAAATATCGTTTATTCTGCAAACAGTTTTAGAAAAGAAGTCCCGCGTAACCTAGCGGAACTAAATAATAGATTTATAATTACTGTGAATACTTCATTTATTATATATTTTTTATTTGTTAGATTAATTAAATATTATGTACCTATTTAATTGAGAAATTAAATATGAGAAATTATGAATTGTTAAAAATCTGTAGATATTTTAACTTAAAAACACGCGATTGTGGCGCTCCATCTAGGGGGATCTTTTGTAAAAATCACTGGTTATCCGGAGACACACAGACATAAAATCTGTTCACACCCATTTAGGCATACATCCAGACACAAACTGTCACGTTTATAATGTTAGTAAAATTTTGCAATGATTATTATAGAACCTTTTATCTGTGTTATAGATAATCATAGGCGGATTTAGGGAGGGGGGGCAAGGGGCCAAGCCGCCCCCCCCCCCGAGTCATTAACCCTTTCAGGACCATAAGACTAGGAGAGGTAATGTTATGGTTATTTCTGTATAATATGATCTTTTTGATGTCTATAAAACATATTTTAAAGTCAAAAAGTAAAAACCTATTTTAGTTTTTTTGGAATTTTATGGTACATGGGTGTCCCTATGGTCGTCAACGGTAAATTTTATTCGAAATTATTTACAGTTTTGTTTCAAGGCTAGAGGAATATCTAGGATCTAAACACTTATTAAAAACGCAAATTTACTACCTATAATTATTAATTTATAAGTAATGAGTCAAGGTACAGAATAAAACAATTCAATCGGTCGTATATTACAGGTGAACTTTGCATATTATACAGGTGTTGTTAGTGCGATTATCTTTTGGAACGTGCACAATACGCGCATCATTTTCTGTTTATCGTTTTTTGATGGATTGTAATAGGGTAGATCGATTTATAGCATTGCATAAAATGGTAGGTACTTACTCATTTTTTCAGGAAGCCACAGAGACTTGCCTGATCTACAAACAACCAATCAATCTATTCTGACCGTGCTTCTCTGTGTAAATGGTATATAATGCATTGTTCACTGTTATATCAAAAAGGTCAAAGAATAGTCTTAGATAATCTATCTTCTTATTCTTATTTTAACTTTGACCTGCGATCAAGCTCGTGTGTTATATTTCGTTGATCCGTTAGACCAATGCCACCCATATTTTTATTGTAGTTTGATACGAAACATATTTAGTAAAAAATCGTACCTAATCGTACCATGGTAATCAACTGGAAGCTTGGCTGGTAGCCAGCTTCAATTATTGGTATGAAATGATTGACCATCACTTGGTGCATTTTATGCAACCAATCTTACCCTCCAGTCTGGCTAAACAGCGACCCATGCACCCTGTCCTAACGGGTCAGGAAGAGAAGCTTTGCACATGGTTACAATATACGGCTCTAACGGTGTAGGTACCGTTAATCACCCAGGTAGAAAGTTCACCCGAATTCACACGGATTTTTTATATGATACAAGAATGCATTTTATGACTACTACTATTATCTTATCTTATCTTATCTATCCTAAGAATCTATATCGTTTTACAGTTGGCTGTTTCTATTCATTACACGATATTTAAAGGTTTATGACTTTATTGAAATCAGTTATTTTTCTTTTATTGATATTGCTTGGTAACTATTCGGTTTTTGAATAACTTCATAATATTTTGTTCATATCGTCGTCCAAAAAAAGTATCCCTTCACGACCATAGGGACAGTACTGTCCCTTTTCATTTATGACTTTATAGCTTTATTAGGATCAAATTATCTAATAGTAGTAATTTATATAAATATAACATTAACCAGGCTATAGTTTTTTCATGAAATTTATTTATGATTCTCACTTTAACATCTTGTGAATCTTGAGAAAACTTTTTCATTTTCGCACCAAAAGATATGTCATCTTTTATAGATTATAGACACAATATAGTTCTACTTTTATGAAGCTGCTAGCTGTCAATGGTTAAAATAGACATTTAAATTTTAGAAAACAAAAAAAATATTTGAAATTGACCAAGAATTTATTTAGATTTTTCATTTTTTGTGTTGGGTACACGGATGTCCCCATGGTCGTCAAAGGGTTTAAGCAAGCTGCTCGCGCACATATTATAAAGGATGTTTAAGCTTTAGGGGGGGGGGGGGGGGGCAGGGGGCCAAGGTACCCCCAGAAGCATTGTAGAGTTACGAATTTCGCACATATTTCTGAAATAATTTTTTTTTTTCGGCGCTCGCAGTTAGCTGCTCGCGCACTTATTGTAATGGATGTTTAAACTTCCTAACCGCTCAGAGCGAGCTAAACATACACTTTTCGTAATAAAAATTATAATATTTTTGCCCGTCTGCACCTTGCCCCCCCCCCCCCCCCCCCCAAACCAAATCCTGGATCCGCCTATGATTTTAGGTATACACCTCAGTGGTAGAGTCCTTCTCACGAATGAGGTCCCGCGGAATTTTGCGGAACTAAATTACATTTTTTCGATAAATTCTGGACTTCATGCCATAAATAATTTTTCACCACTCTCGCACGAAAATAGTGTCTTTGGTCATCGATTTCAGTGAGCAAAAGCCGTTTTTGCTCTCTAGAGAGTAGAGAGGCAAAGTGATTTGAATTTCGAACACAATTTTATTGGCTATGAAGAAGTTGGTGTGTTCTGAAACTTATTTGTGTACAGTTTTTATTTAACTGAGATGCACATAATTTTTAATGTTATTTATTGAATTTTAACTTTATAAATTGTATTTTTTCAATAATATTTTAAATAAAATACTATTATAGAATATAATAAGTCGTAAGTGAGTTTTTTTTTTTTAAATATTATTACAATTTGTTTTTCATAAATATGTCACACACACAAATTTCGAACGCAACTCTTTTAATAAAAATAAAAAAATACAAAATGGCGGGATGTAGAAGTTTAGAGTTTACAGTCAAATGGAGAATGCGTTGTGACGTCATCGATAAATGCCATCTTTGTCTCTCTCTTTTGTATGAGGTAAGTGAGATGGCACTTATAGTTGTCATTTTTCTTGCGACAGTGGTGTTCACAACACATTTTCCATTTGGTTCTAAACCTCTTGGTAAAGATTCAACTAAATATTTTCAACTTAAGTTGTAAACTTTTGCAAATTTCTATTTGTGATCTAATAGTCTGTTTAATTACAAAGAAATGAGTGACCCCAGTGATGAAGGTAGTTGTCTTACGCCAAAAAAGTTGAAAGAACAAGTTTCGAATGCCGAGTTCAGCTATTTGCCTGAAAAATCTAAAGTGAAATATGTAAAGGCGTACGAATCCTTCAATAATTGGCGCCTCTCAAAAAATGCAAAATCATATTCCGAGACCGTGATACTATCATATTTCATGGAACTATCTAAAACAAGAAAATCCAGTACATTATGGAGCATTTTTTCTATGATAAAAGCTGTCTTGAAAACGAAACGTGACCTTGAAATAGAAAAATTTCTGAATGAAGCACCAGACAGTAAATACCTCGCTTTAAAAGTAAGTAAATTGATACAAAAGCTAATTTATTTCAAAGAAAACCTATCTAACTGTACCTATCTAAAAATAAGTAAACTAAATTATTGTTATTTTTTACAGGTTGTATTAATTATTGGCATAAATGGTGCGTGCCGCTCAAATGAATTGTTGAATCTTAAGGTAAACGACGTTGAAAAGCATTCGGACAAATTAATATTAGTAAAATTATTGAATACAAAGACTAAAATCGACAGATCATTCGGCATTAGTGAAGAATATGTGAATGTGGTGGACAAGTATATGGCATTACGACCCGCTAATACAAAAACTTCAAGATTTTTCTTACATTATGATAATGGAAAAAGTAAAAAACAGCCCATAGGCATCAATAAAATCGGTGATATGCCAAAAACGATTGCTAAATTTCTTCAGCTTCCGGACTCCCATCTTTACACTGGGCATTGCCTGAGGCGGACGTCAGCAACACTCTTAGCTGACTCAGGCGCTGATATTACAGTTCTTAAACGCCATGGTGGCTAGAAGTGTAACAAGATTGCAGAAGGATACATCGAAGATTCTAAAGTTATTTAATATGCTAACTTTTAAAATTTGCGATAGTGGCGCCCCGCAAAAAGAACTCCTTTTGTGAAAAGCACTCTACCTATCAGTCACAGTTCCCGATTGAGCAGAAATTTTGCATACCGGGAATCGGATGACAATGCAATAATTTTATGACATGGAAGTGATCTGAAGTCTGATGATGGAGCTGAAAGGTGAAATTTGATAGATATATTATAATAAATAGTTTGAGTACGTAGGTATATGATAGTTTCATTTCAGAAAATTTCATTTTAGTTTTTTTTATACAACGATGTAAGAAGATGAGCAAGATGCTCTCCTGATGGTAAGAGATAACGCTGGGATTTAACGAAGGTTAAATTCTGGGTGCACTGCTGAGTCATAAAATATTAAGATTCTTCAGCCCAGTAATTTCACTAGCCACAGTGCCCTCCTACCGAAGCACAGTAATGTCTGCACATCACTGTTCAGGCGGCAGAATAACTGACACTGTTGGGGTACTAGCCGATCTCCTGCAGAGGAAGTCTACCCACGGTAAAGAGATCACCATTAAATGACGCGGAAAAAAGTCAAGAGTAACTGTACGGAATCAAGCTGTTATTATTCCGTATTTTTATTAGTTTTTCTGATTTAAATGATAATTTGATATATTTTTGTTTACTGTATTTAATCTTGATGTACTATATGTGTAAGTGGTAATTTATTGCCGTTCTAATTTGTACTGTGGTATAGGTATAACGATAGTTCTGGGACTTATCCCAGGACGTCTCTGAAATCTAAGTATTATTCACAAAAAATGTTTCATAATATTATTTACTAGCTTATGCTCGCGGCTTTGCCCGCACGGCAAAATCCTTTCTTAGCAGTGGTCTACGTCATGAAACCTTTCTATGTTCCAAATTTCAACCCAATCCATCTAGCGGTTGAGGCTGTACGTTATACAGATACATCAGTCACTAGCTTATTCTCATGGCTTTGCCCGCATGGACGGGTTACGTTTCATAATACCTACGGTCGTTTCAAAGAAAGAAAGAAAGAAAAGAAAGAAAGAAAATAGATTTATTGCCAAATTTTACATAGTCAACAAAAATGGTTTAAATTAAAAGAGAAAAAAAAAAAAAAAAAAAAAAAAAAACATAATTTGGCAATAGGGGCAGCCTCAGCGTGTAACTACGTTAACCCAGAGTTAGCGTAGTTGCTGGTTTTCAGGCTGCCCCTTTGCTCGAACTAAGATGGCACGTCGAGAACTACGGTCGATATAACTACGGTCGATTCGCATAAGTTCATTTCACATATTGGACGACTCGCTTACAGTGCAACTCGCCTGCGGTTGATTAAACTATGGGCATGTGAACTAATGGGCGATTCGGCCAATGTTCATTTGATATATTGGTTAATTCAACTATGGACGACTCACCTACGGTTTATAAATTCTTTGCTACGCGTGTTTTTAGTACAGTATTCAGGGCAAACCGAAATCTGTTGGTTAGGTTAGGTTTGAACAGTGACCACAATGCGCGAGCCGAGCGAGCGAAGCGAGCGTGCCGCGGCAGCGGCCGGCGAAGCGCCAGATATTTTTCTTATTACTGAATTATTTATCCTGTGTCATGGCATCTTCAGGCATTTTGGCATCTTCTTTCATCTACCTCATCATGGCAAAGTGGCATAATAAAAACAACACGTTTCTGAATTCTGTACTATAAACAAGTATTTTTTAGCTGTCATACCTGACTAGCAGCCGGAAACGTGGTCTAAAAATACGTGAACGGTCCGTTAGTTCGGTCAAAAATAGGCAAATCGTCCAATAGTTTAATCAACCATAGCTCAATCGACCGTAGCTGAGTTAACCGTAGGCGAATCGTCCAATATTGATTTCAACCAATAGTTATTATCCACTCAAACGTCCCGACCGCTATAGCGGTCCTAAGGACTTGCTTCTTAAAAACATGTTTTTATCTATGAAAATGCTAAAAATATGCGTAAATTTGATTGTAAATGGCTTCGTAATAAATATTTTTAATCTGTGATCATTAAATCTGAAGTCAAGTTCTTGGTAAAATTAAAAAAAATATTTTTTTAAATTAAGGTTTCGAAGTTTTCATGTGTGCCAGTGAAATCTGCTTTTAAAATGTTTATAAATCACTTTATTTTTTTTAAATTATTTATTGTTATGATCCTCATGATACTATCTTTCGAAATTAGTACATTTTGTAAGGAAAAAAATAAAATTAGAACAATTTTACATGTCTTAAAGTCGACATGTAAGATCTTTGTCTCGTTTTCCGCGTTTCGTAATATTTTTCCATGATTAATTTCAATCCGCTATTATTTTATTAAAAAACAACGTAAATTTAGAAAAACAGTTCAACATGAATAGTTACGTATATCTAAAATTAAAAAATATAAACTAAAATAGTTTTAATTTATTGATTTAATATTTCCATTCTCAGTATTTTGTTCTAGGCGCTGAAGATTTATACAATAATGGGTGGTTTGTTTTGATTTATTGTGCTAAATTTTACTTTTCAAGTCATTATATTTTAGTATCAAATCAAAGCTTATATATTCTAGTTTAATAATATGCATGGTAAAAATAAGAATTATTGAGAGGTATTTTTTAAAAAGTGTTTAAACCAAAAAAATACCGAATATTAACACATATTGCCAAGTTCGCATTTTTTTATATGCTCTGTGTTAATATTTGAGTAAAAATTTTTCGATATTTTATTTCTTTATAGTTTTAACTATATAATGTTTTTTTTTCATTGAAAATGGTTTAAAAGTTTGCTAGAAAATAGACGTTTAGTAGGTATCAGTAGTGAGCGCGCGAAGCGATTCAAGCGCGGACGTGTGAGTGGTTATGAACGTAGGCGAAACGTCCAATAGACATTTTGAATAGTAGGTGATTCGATCGTAGTTACATATTGGCAAGGTTTGCCAGCCTTTACTAATTCTACGCCCATTAAGTCGCAGAAAACCCGTGAATTGAATCCCTCTTTTCCGTGGAATTGGAAATCGAATTAAATGGTCTGTATCAAATTCATTAATATATGAATAATTTACTGTCACGCGCTACGATGTGCGCGCGGGTCAGCTAGTAAAGAAATAAATACCCACACTTGACCATCTATATCGAAAAAAAAATATGCAACAAGTCCTTTAGTTTTTATCACACTTTACAATTACAATAATATTATAAAGGCGAAAGTTTGTGAGTGTTTTGTTACTTCTTCATGCCTAAACGGGTGAACCGATTGAGCTGAAATTTGGTATAGAGATTAGACCCTGATATAACACATAGGCTACAGTACAGCAGGTAAACTGATGGGTGCAGCTAGTCAATTATAAATTGAAAAAGGTTTAACACGCAATCAGCATGGCAGGCTTAGAAATGCTAATCGCTTGTAGTTAACACAAAACAATACATTGAGATGACAC
This sequence comes from Hemithea aestivaria, assembly GCA_947507615.1. Classification (NCBI taxonomy): domain Eukaryota; kingdom Metazoa; phylum Arthropoda; class Insecta; order Lepidoptera; family Geometridae; genus Hemithea; species Hemithea aestivaria. The sequence continues at coordinate 11,722,170 of OX382343.1, read as the reverse complement.
TCATTGTGGAAAAACGAACTATAACGACTGTCACCTCAGTACCTAGTTTTTTTTTAAGAATTTGCCACAAGCGATAGGTCTTGTCTAACCCCCCGTGCATGCAACTATATAATTTGAATTACCTACGTATATAGATACTGAACTAAATAAAACCGTTTAAAAACACTTACTTGTCATCATTTCCTTCAATAATATCTTCAACTTCAGCTGCTTTGAGCAGAGATACGGAGCTGGAGAGCACATGAGGGCCGAGGCCGTTGTCAACGAGACGCTTCCTCTCTTCATTGGTGAGCGTCCTCCTGGCCATGCCAGGGTACTTCTTGTACAGCGACCCGCGGAATAACCGCAGGTAATTACCGACCTAAAGTTTACAACAAGAATAAACAACATTTCATACATTTTTACTAGCTTTTGTTATTGTCATGATCAGCTCCAAATCGTGGTTCCCAAGCCTATCTTACCTCCGATCCAACACAATAAAATTCTCCCCCTTCTTCTATCTGAAAACTTATCGGCTTATCGCCGTACGTTCGCAACGCCATTTTCAAAGATTTTCTTTGATATTTAAACTAAATTAAAACAACAATTTGCACTTTAACTAAAATAGACGCCACATCGAATCCCAAAGATCGAATCCGGCAAAAATATTTGAATGAATGATGAATGAACGAAATGAACAGAAAATTAGAAATGTCACCTCGGCGTCTTCAGTGTTACCATTTTAAAAAATTAACGAATTTAGTCGATAATTCTCTAATCGATCCTAATTTCGATCGAGTCACAAAATTTCATTCTTTTATCTATCCATGAGCCAAATGTCAACGTCAACTGTCACTTTGTTTATCACATTTTCTTAATTTTAATTTTTAATCAGTTTGTCTCATAAATCAGTAGGGGGAGGTTGTCGCAGCCGTTGCAAACTCGGTTAGCGCCTAATTATTTTATAATAATGTCTACTAGGCCTGGATTCAAGAACCCATTCTCCAGACCATGGATGTCGGAGACGGGAGCAGCGGCTGCGGCTGGCGGGCCAGGCAGCATCGGACTAAAAGGAGTCGTGGCCGGCGGAATTACTGGTGGAATTGAAATTTGTATCACATTCCCCACTGAATATGTGAAAACTCAGCTCCAGCTGGATGAAAAAGGTCAGTGTATTATATTACGCAACAAATAAACACTAAGTTAACAAACAGTGAGATATTAACGGCAAAGTTTGCAATAGGTAGTAATATCTCAGACCAATACATTTAGGGACTTATTAGAATAATATTATGCTTGATAATATATCGTGAGTCGTGTATTTTAATTTGTGTATCAGTTATTTTATAGCTATCATGTTTCTCGCTAGCTAAACAGATTCTAATTGGAGTGATAAATATATACATGTGAATGCTAGAAGGTTAGACGACCTTGGTGCTCACTTTACAGCTTGTTTTTAATTTTAAAATATTGCTGGATAGGTATTTTTCTGGTTGGACTTTGCTCTCCTTCAACTGAATGTCACGTTTTTACGAAAATAAATATAAATAGTGTGTTTGTGACAATTCTGAAGTTTCAATAACTTTTCTTAATATATTATGAACAAGAAAATGTTGCTGTGCTATTCTGCCCCCGTTATTATAATTACAGTAAGTCGAAAATCTGTGATGGTGGGAAATGAAACTTAGTTATTTCACTGAAGGTCAATTTCTCACCATCACAGTTTTTCGACTTACTGTAATTATAACAACGGGCCAGTATTATTAGACATTAGCCTTTACATTCATAGATTATAAATTATATAATTTATCCTTGTAAATTATTATATAATACATAGTAGTAGTAGTAGGGGTACATCAACATAGGTACTCCTTGATTACATACACTTAACAAATTATTATATTTATTAAACAAAATGATGATGTTGTGTGACTTATATTTTTTTATTACCTTGGAATATTATATATAAGGTAAATAAATACATAAAAATTAATGAACAGTCATTCTACTTCCTACTGTAATATAAAATGATTGTTTTCCTTTTTATTAAGTGTATTCCAGTTATGATGGAAGGCTATTTTTCCACAAATGTGTATAATATGGCCTTAACACATTGACTGTGGAAAATACAGCAGCTGTGTTTTATCAAAGGTTTTTCCATACAAAACTAATTTCCGGCCCTTGGGATAGTTCATTAAAAAATCCAGCGTAGGCATGTTTTGTGTCCAGGTGATGTTTTGTAATATGCCACCCTAACTCTAAAGAACTCTACTCTAGATAGTGGCAATAAGAGGCGACCGTGGAGTCACTGCAATAAGGTATCAGCGGAAGACCAGCGTAGGTTAATCCTAGCCTACATTAAGCTGAGCTGATATTCTTTTGTGTCAAACTATATTATATTAGTAGTTAAGTTAGTAGAGTGTTTTTAGTTTGGTCTGTTTTGGCGCAAATAAAATATTTTCTTACTTTCTTTCTAAAGAACAGAAGGCCTATTGGATAATTCTTACCCACTGTGATTGATGACAACTTCAATGTACATTGCTGCATTTGTTATTTTACTTATATTAATGAGGAGGTTTAAGCACGTAATGTACGCAATTTGTCTATAGATTCTAGTGTTTTACATGTCGTTTGGGTATAGCCAATAGGCCCTCTGGCCTAAACAAACCAATGCAATGTGGTCATAAGTATATGGATCAAAATATTCCATAATAGATAGTCTATTCATTATCACTACACTCTAAGAACTGTGTTAAATGTGATAATATCATGATATGGACTAAACTTCAACTTGCTAACACAAATTTAAATATTTGCTCTCAAAACTTTATCTTAAACTACCTATTTGTATGTTTATTACATGCCAGAAGTCCTTTGTTATTTTTCTATATTATAACTTTTGAAATGGGCCCTCAATCTAAGGAAAGAGATTATTCCAAATTATGTACCTATAAAAAAGTATAACTAATTGATTTATCATCTCTCAGCTCAAACTGCTGAACAAATTTCAAATTTAGCATCAAGATATTCGTTTATTTTGATGTAGACATGTACTAAAATTAGTTTTTTTTTTGTGAGAGTGCAACTGATATAATAACTGATAACTCATCTAAAATATTTAGCAAGCAAAAAAAAAGTAACTGAAGATTTTTTTTATATTATATTTGTGTAAAAAGAAATAAAACAATATAGAATAGAAAACTCTTTATTGAAAAAAAAAAGAAAAAAAAAAAAAGAAACACTTGTGCACAGAAAATTTATATAACAATAAACACAAAATCATAACTTAAGTGTAACAATTGGCGGGTTAATAAATATGCACATAGTAATAACAATAAATAATTTCACAAAGCACTTCATTATCTTCTATAATATATATTTCTCAATTATCTAATCTATGGCAATGTTATGATAAAAGTTTGCTAAAATTATGTCATTAGCGACATAATTATAACATAATATGAAGCTAAACTCATCTATCAAAGCAGGTTGTTCACCTACAGCAAGATCTTGACCTAGTTTCTCAATGTCAGTCTTATAAGATATTGTTTTTTGTTACAAAATTAAACACATGTTACTTAATCTTACTAATATTATAAATGTGAAAGTTTGTAAGAATGGATGTCTAGATGAATGTTTGTTACTCTTTCACGCCTAAACGGGTGGACCAATTGGGCTGGAATTTGGTATAGACATAGCTTAGAATAACCCTGATATAACACATAGGTTACTTTACAGCGGGTAAAACCGCTGGGCGCAGCTAGTATTATATAAAGAACATTATATGTGTTTTGTTAATTTCATAGTGCCTATGACTGGGTTGGATTGTTCTTTGTGAATTTGGATATACCTTTTTTATGCAATGAAGTAATAAGACCAGCAAGATGCTCCCCTGATGGTAAGAAATAACACTTCCCAAGAATCATTAAGATGTTTAGACAGTGGTGGTGGAGGCGAAGGGGTTATGAGGTGCGGATCCAAATCTGGACCACCGAGTTCGAATCCCGACCCTGCACCATTAACTTTAATTAGTTATGTGTGGTTTTTCCACTTGCTGTACTGGTGGTAGGCTTTGGCCGAGGCTAGTTACCACTCACTGGACAAAACCGTGTTACCAAGTGGTCATTGTGGGTGTGTTCCGGCATGATGTTCTGTGGATTAATCCCGCTTTATAGGTATAATCTGCTGCTATCTACGGCCGCATCGTCGTTATCACGCGAGATTGTGGTCAAAGGCTTACTTATAAATGAATAAAAAAAAGACCAGTCCAGTAATATCACTAGCTACAATGCCCTCCTACCGAAGCACAGTAATGCTTGCTCAGGATCAGATCTTTGATCTGAAATTAGGTTGTATTTTTCAATTTCAAAAGACGAAGTTGCGCCTATAATATAACATAGATGGCATAACATGAAGGAGGCCTATGAACAGCAGTGGGATGTAGAGGGCTGTGGATGATGATGATGATGATGAAGTTGCGCCTTTAAGCTAGTTCTATAAAAAGCCATTTACCTCTATTATATTGTTCCTAGGTGGCACCAAAAAGTACACGGGCATATTCGACTGTGTACAGAAGACAGTGAAAGGCCATGGGGTCCTCGGACTGTACAGAGGGCTCAGCGTACTGCTGTATGGATCCATACCCAAATCTGCCGTCAGGTAAGAACTTAGAAATAGGTACCTTTAGCAATGCAGGTATTGGTTTAAACATTCAACATGAGCATGACAACATCCAAAAAAAATCTCGGCGATTTTGACTTCTTGCTCGCAAAGCTTGAGACGCGGCTTGGTTCTAACATTCAACACAAACATCACAACATTCAAAAAATATATTTTTGATGAATATTGCTATTATGTTTTGTTATACGTGCTTTCCATCGGATGTGGAAAGCAAAAAACATTGTTGGAGCAAACAAGAAGTGTAGTTTGACAACGTTTTGTGAAAAATGTTGTGATGTTTGTGTTGAATGTTTTGAACCAAAACAGGAGCTGGAGACGCGGCTTTAAGCTGCCTATTGGACATTGGACCTGTAAGATATTGTTCTAGATTCTAGAGGGTATTTATCTTAATGTTAATGTTAAAATTACATTAATATTGTTATTCAGTAGACTATATTATAAATAAGTCATACTACCTACTGCTAAAGCCGGATGCGTCGTATGATTAAAATGTTGGCGCATGTTTGTTCCAATGTTTGTCCATAGCTATGTACACAGCATCTTGGGTATGCTGTTATCCTCTTTATCTAGACATTGGGTTGTATAACTACCTCATATTATATTTTGGTATCGGAATATTACTTTTACTTTAACTTAGATTAAAATAAATAGGGAAGAAAAAGGGCAAGGTACAGACGCAAATGGGCCACTCCGATAAGGTTCATGCACACAATTTACTTTGGCACGATTCGGCGCGGCAATCGACACTTTCCGACCCAGCAAGCCCAATTTCGGTTATATATAATTTATTTATTTATTTATTTATTTATTTCCCAAAATCCACAGGTCTTTATACTTAAATAACATGAAACTTATAAATATACCTTAAACCTAATGACGGATTTACATTTTATTAATTAAACAAAAGAGGAGCAGGGAATCTATTTGAGCAGAGAAAACAAGAAAAAGTAGTGTCGTGTCGTGTGTATGTGCGTGTGTGTGTGTGTGTGCGCGTTGTGCGTGTGCGTGTGTGTGTGTGCGTTTGTGTGTGTGTTTGTGTGTGTAGTATGACCCGCAATATATGATATGTATGTATACTTAACTTTTAGCTTTTATATATAATATAATATAAAATATATTAAAATAAATACATATTGTAATAAAATACATGTTAATAATTATTATAACCAATATTACAGAATGAGTTTTGTTATTTATCCTTATTACCATTGTTATCCTTAATTAAGCTTATGATTGAGTTTTGATATTGACCTTTTTTCTCGCTAAATAATTCAGCAGAGCTAAATTGCTTATTGTAACTATTTAGTATTCGGCAAATAACAGAGTTATTGTAGTAGTTAGTTTTGGCATGGGGGACATAGAATAATGTTGTGTGTCTAGTGCAAGTCAGGGGGGCTTTGAGTTGAATAAATAGTTCAGTTAGCTCGATACTATCTATAGTGCCATGTATAACGCCATATAAGAAGGACATATCTAGCATTTTTCGCCTACTTTCGAGAGACATGATGTTGTGAAAATTACAGGATTCTGCATAGTTGATTTGTCTGTGATAATAGCAACGATTGCGCGTACCTTCAGTATCTTCCCTTTTTAGGGTAGCTTAGATGGCTTCTGACCACTTGATTAAGTAGGCACCAAGTATAATACAGAGATAATATAATATGTCAGCGGAAAAAATGTATTTAAAAATGTAGATAAAAATGATCTCATCTTAGCTCACAAACAGACGGTCAAGATAAAAAAATGAAAAGGATTGCCATTGAGTTCTGCAAATATCTTTTGACGTACGTCTTCGTACTTTACTACTTACACGCACATTTTATTTTTTAAAAAAACTTCTCTGATTCCAATATAATTTAAAATGTAGCACCGCGGAAGTATACCTAGGACCTACCCTTTCAAATATAAAAGAATTTTCCAAATCGGTGCAGGCGTCCTCGGCTAATGGTGTACAAACAATACAAAAAATCCGACAATTTCCATTGCTGTTTTATTTTTCTACAAAATATTATTATTTGATATCGGGGGTAGACTTCCTCTGCAGGAGGTCAACTAAGTGGGTACCCCAACAGTGCCAGTTATTCTACCGCTTGAGCAGTGTTGTGCAAACATTACTGTGCTTCGGTAGGAGGGCCTTTGTAAAATCCTGGGTAGCACTGTACTAATTATGGGCAGCGTTATCTCTTACCATCAGGAGAGCGTCTTGCTCGTCTTCTTACTTCGTTGTATAAAAAAAAACATTTTCATAAACTTTCTAATTTCAAAACATCGCTATAAATCGCGTCAAGTCTACAGTCTATGCCTTATAGACTCATGGCAACAGAGTTCGAAAACATCGCGATAGTAATGCAATATTCCTGAAATAAAACTAGAAACCAATATAAAAATAGGAACCAGACGTATACGTCTGATGCAATCGATGTATTTTTAAATATAGGTGAGGAATTGAAATTTGGCGCTTCATTTTTTAACGCTTTACTACTAACTGCGACCAGCGATTTTGCCAGCTGAAGTACAATACTTTACAGCTTTTTTTTCTTTTCTTTTTTTTGTTGTAAAAACAAAATAAATGGTGCCAAAATTATTTTTACAATGAAAATTGCGGATGTACTTAATGACAAGAAAACACATTGTTTCGCTAAGTGTGTGACGTCATAATGATGCGGTGACATCTTCTAAATATATAAAAGGAAAGCGTGACTGATTGACTGACTGATCTATCAACGCACAGCCTAAACCGCTGGACGAATTGTGTTGAAAATTGGAACACAGATAGGTTTTATGACGAAGACCTCCACTAAGAAAGGATTTCGCCACGCGGGCAAAGCTGCGAGCATAAGCTAGTAAATATATAAAAGGAAAGAGTGACTGACTGATCTATCAACGCACAGCCTAAACCGCTGGACGGATTGGGTTCAAATTTGGAACACAGATAGGTTTTATGATGTAGACATCCACTAAGAAAGGATTTTGCCACGCGGGGCATAGCCGCGAGCACAAGCTAATAATATTATAAATCATGTCTCGGTTTACATTATGTAATACTATTTACTATATTGACTTATGTATTTAATATTGAACTTGCTTTTCATCTGGTTAAACATTTACTCTATGACTTGGCTAGTTCTTCAGTCATTTGATTGAATGCCTATAATAAACGGCCTAGGCGTGTAGTTACAACAAATACACCTAGATTGCTATCCAGTATTCTCTAGCTGCGACCTACATATTTTAGCTAAGGACAACCTTTGACATAATAGGCAATGAAGTACTTGGGTCATTTTCAAAAAAATTGTACATTCATTTTTATGGTTGTCCCATTACTTGACCTGTAATTATAATTAATATTTGTAAAGTCTAAGTAGAATTAGTACAAAAAATATAATTATCGGTGTTTTTTAAAGTATTTTATATATTATTTTCATAAATAACACAGTTACCAACAAAGATATTAAAATATTTTAGTAGCAAAACATTAAAAATTACAATGTCCCACACTACAAGTTACGCAATAAAAGTTTTAAATTTCAAATTTTATCAAATATAAGTTATACTTATGTTTATATTTTCGGAAAATACAGATATTATTGCTTTAGTTTAAAATAACGCTATATTTTTAAGTTCATTATTATTATATTTAATAAATAAATTTAATCGAGGACGTAATTCATGAAATGTGGAAAATTCCATTCCGAAACCACCTTTTTAGGCTATATATTTATAAGTTTACCAAATTTAATGCTTATATATCAAGAGCAACATTAAGTCTATCACTCAAACAGCGGCAATATTAGATTCGTTCATTTGGAGGGCGATCGCAACAGCAAAACAGTGAAAGTGACCAATGGTCCATTTTTGATTTTCCGAAACCGAAACCAAAAAGAAAGCTAAGGAAGATAGTCAAATTTCTACAAAATGTATTGATGAATTCTATAAATATCATGGAATCGTGTATAATATTCAATTTTTAATTTATACAACATTAATATATTTTTAACGAATTAATGTTGTTGCGATCTCGGTACCCGTTACTTCTTTTCCGAAACCAAAACACAGGTAACGTAGAAGTGGAAGTAAAAAAATTCGGAATGGAATCATAAAGCTTAATGCATACTGTACATTTTGGCAAAAGTGATACATAAAGATGGCACCACTCGAATTTTCTTTAATAACGAGTTTTTTGACAAAATTAAATTTTGATAATTTTATACTTACTTTCAGATTCCTCATGAACGCGTAGAGGTATTAAATTGAAATTCATATCAAATACACAAGTCTATAATATCCTTAAACTGTAATAAAATCTAATTTCTATGTTCACGCAACTACTTGCAAGGGAATCAAAACCTACAGGGTACACTCCGTTGAGCTTAGAATTTTGAAATTTGGTATACCTACGGGCTGATACGGAACCCTTGGTGCTCGAATCCGACTCGTACTTGAATGGTTTTTATTATTTAATTCGGGACTGCCATTCCGACCAATTGAACCAATCAACTAGTTGGTCAGAATGGACTCCATTAATCAATTTGTTCCAATCGGACCAACCAGTTGATCGGATATTTTATTTATGACACTGGATCAACTGTATTCTTTCTCAAATAAATAACTATTTAGTTGGTCCATAAGATACCTATATTTTTAAACACATAATCGGGACTGCCATTCCGACCAATTGAACCGATCAACTAGTTGGTCAGAATGGTCGCGATTAATCGATTTGTTCTTATGGGACCAACCAGTTGATCGGATATTTTATTTATAACAAAAATGTTCTGTTCGGATCAACAGAAATTCTTAATCAAAACGGATCAACTGTATTCTTTCTCAACTAACCAACTATTTAGTTGGTCTATAAGATATATTTTTAAACACATAATAATATGTCAAACTTGAAACACCAATATCGCGGAAAGTACTCCTAGGCTAAGCATTTCAGATGACAGCTGTTAATATCTCGGATAGTACTCGTCCTAGAGTGATACTGTCATGGAAGAAATGAAAGATCTTGAGGATATCTTCATTTCAGATGACAGCTGTCAAACTTAAAATGTCAATATCTCGGAAAGTACTCGTCCTAGAGTGACACTGTCATGGAAGAAATGAAAGATCTTGAGGAAAACTACATTTCAGATGACAGCTGTCAAATTTAAAATGTCAATATCTCGGAAAGTACTCGTCCTAGAGTGGTACTGTCATGGAAGAAATGAAAGAGCTTGAGGAAATCTTCATTTCAGATGACAGCTGTCAAACTTAAAACGTCAATATCTCGGAATGTACTCGTCCTAGAGTGAGCTGTTGTGGAAGAAATGAAAGGTCTTGAAGAAATCTTCTTTTCAGATGACAGCTGTCAAACTTAAAATGTCAATATCTCGAAAAGTAATCGTCCTGGAGTGACGCTGTCATGGCAGAAATGAAAGATCTTAAGGAAATCTTCAAATCAGATGACAGCTGTCAAACTTAAAATGTCAATATCTCGGAATGTTCACGTCCTAGGGTGACGCTGTCATGAAAGAAATGAAAGGTCTTGAGGATATCTTCATTTCAAATGACAGCTGTCATCGGGACCGAGATCTGCCTAGGACCAGCGCTTTCCGAAATTGACAGCTGTCATCTGAAATGAAGATCTCAAGACCTTTCGATTATTCCATGACAGCGTCACTCTAGGACAAGAACATTTCGAGATATTGACATCTTGAGTTTGACAGCTGTCATCTGATTTGAAGATTTCCTTAAGACCTTTCATTTCTTCCATGACAGCGTCACTCCAGGACGATTACTTTTCGAGATATTGACATTTTAAGTTTGACAGCTGTCATCTGAAAAGAAGATCTCTTCAAGACCTTTCATTTCTTCCATGACAGCGTCACTCTAGGACGAGTACTTTCCGAGATATTGACATTTTAAGTTTGACAGATGTCATCTGAAAAGAAGATCTCTTGAAGACCTTTCATTTCTTCCATGACAGTGTCACTCTAGGACGATTACTTTTCGAGATATTGACATTTTAAGGTTGACAGCTGTCATCTGTCATGTATGTTCGCTTTGGTTTTACTTAACATTCTGTGTATTTAGGACAATAATTCACGTTGAAGAGGTTTAAAAACATTATTCGGACCAATGAAAAAGTTGTTCGGTTGGGAAAGAAAAATAGTTGGTCAGTTTTGAGTTGTGTAGATAAGAATAAATTTTATTTTTTAAAGTATTCCAATCCAACCAACTAAAAAGTTGATTCGTTAGGAAAGAAAATAGTTGATCAATTTCAGTTGGTCGGTTTAGTTGGTCGGAATGGAAGTCCCGATTTAATTGTGACTAAAAACTAGCAAAGTGTGTGCATTTTTATAAAAATTGCTACATTGTGGTTAGATTAAAATTGGTTATTTAGTTTCAGTCATTTTAAATGGTTTTTAACACCGTTGCATACAAAAAATTCAATTGAAATTAAGCATAGTTTAAAAATGTTGTATTACGGACATAAACCGAAACAGCCATTAAAATATAAACACTTCTATTAGGTCGGCAATATCTCAAATTTTCTATGCTTTGCATGTAAGAAAAATATAGCTTTCAGGTCTGTTTATTTAGCAAAATGTATGGCAAATTTTTAAATTGGTTTTGTGTTATACGTGCAATGAAAGCAATAATAATTATGATTTCATACGTCGAAAATGTTTTGGTGAAGATATTATTGATTGTAATAATTAAATTCATTGCTTGATGATTTTTACTGTCAGTATGTCTTAGGCTTAAGAAATCTTTTCCATTACCAATGCACTCCGTTCCGTGACTGTCCCATTTATAATTTTGTGTAAGTTTAAATTATTAACGAAGTTCTATGTGATTTTTATGGTGCGTTTATTTTAAGAGTTTAATATTAATGGTCTCTCAATAGTAATTTAGTTATATAGTTCTTAGGTGCTGCAATAATAGAAAAAAAGTAAATTTATTCCTCATTTTTATCCAAAGAGTAACGTAATGGAAACTTAATATACGATTCCTTGAGTTTGTTAAGTTGATTTTATTATTTTATATATTTTTTATGAACTTTAAGGTACAATACACTGATTAAACAACTTTTTATTGCAAAACTTGCTTTATTTATATTATTTATCAACATTAATAAGTAGTTTCGGAATGGAATATATTGTGATACCTGAGTGTAGTAAAATCTTAATTTTTCCGTAAATCTATTAAATTTATTTATTTTAATACCAATTTCTAATAATTAAATGATTAATGAATATATATTGGCCATAATAAATGCTTTGCCACGATCTTACAAATTTTCATCAATTTCTCCGCAGTGTACAGTTTTTTTGAAAATGACCCACTTACTATGAAATGTGATAAGCTAGTACCTATATTAATATCTAGTTCAGATAAATACAATCTATTGAGGCACATACCTATTATCTTACAATACAATAATACTTTATTGCAAACCTGGTTACAAGAAATTGTTTCATAAGTAGACAATACACATAGAGCTAAAGGTATACAATCGGCGGTCTTATCGCATAGAGCAATCTCTTACAGACAACCTGGTTGGAAGGAATATTGAGAACATATAGAGGCGGTGTGCAATACTTCTGGAAATAATGTTATCTATTGTATGTTGTTGTTGTCTTACTTATATTATAAACGTGAAAGTTTGTAAGAATGGATGTCAAGATGTTTGTTACTCTTTCACGCCAAAACGGGTGGATCGATTGAGCTGAAATTTTGTATATAGATAGCTCAGACCCTGGAATAACACATAGGCTACATAAGTACTGCGGGTAAAACCACTGGGCGGAGCTAGTTCACTATAAGAATACGAACCGTTGGTGATTATCAACTTCTCTTATTAGGGTTTCGTACCTCTAAAGGAAAAATCGAAACCCTTATAGGATCACTCGTGCGTCCGTCTGTCTATCTGTCTGTCTGTCAAGAACCTTTAACTCCAGAATGCGTAGTAATCGAGTTGAAATTTTTACTTCAAAAAACGTGCTTTTCGACCCTCTTAATAAATCAAAATTATAGGGTACTTGCCATTGCCCTATGTTTATGAAATTTGGCAGATTGTAAGTACATATCCTTTAGGTTCTGGAAAAAATCTGAAAACTATATACATTTATAATTAATTAATATTAAAAAAATGTCTCTATAATGTACGAAATTATCAAAGTTAAGCAATGTTATGCGCGTACGTATTTGGATGGGTGACACAGTGACCTCAACTTTATGCTGACTTTTTTTGGACGAAACCCTTGGTGGCAAGTCCGACTTGCACTTGTACGGTTTTTTTACGTTACACATAGTACCTACATAGGATAAGATTAAAAACCATTGGTGGTAATAAATATCGATGTATTTTTCAAACTAGATAAATTCAAATATGCCGTGTGCATCGATCATTTTGAAAACTCTCTTTAAAACTGTTCAAAGTATATCTTATCAGCATTTGATATAACTGATAAATTCTGTTTAGATAAACAATATATTGTTGTGTCTAAAGGTTGGTATCAAAGTATAAAGTATAAATTCGACCAAAGTTCAGACTGCCCAAGGCCATGCTTAGTATTTGGATTATAACTTACTATCTGTGCCCAGAGGCTTAACCCGCTGTATAGCCTGTGTTATTCCAGGGTCTAAGCTATCTCTATACCAAATTTCAGCTCAATCGGTCCACCGTTTAGGCGTGAAAGAGTAACAAACACACATACACATCCAGACATCCATTCTTACAAACTTTCACGTTTATAATATTAGTAAGGCTAGTGGACCCGCGCGCACTTCGTTGCGTCTAACAGAAAATTAACAGTGTTCCTCTACTATATTATGCATGTATTATACATATAAACCATCCTTTTGAATCACTATATTTATGAAAACCGCATCAAAATCCGTTGCGTAGTTTTAAAGATAATAAGTATAATAAGCATACATAGGGACAGATAGACGCATGAAGCCGCGTCAAAGTCGAAGATTGACCTGTCTGTTGTCTGTCTGTAATCAAATTTTGCAAGTTTAATTTGACCCACTTCCGGTTTTCGATCGAACTGAAATTTTGCATGCCTGTATAAATCGGATGACAATGCAATATTATTATGACATGGAGCTGATCTGATGATGGAGCAGGAAGGTGGTCATAAGAACTTCGTAATTAAACGACGCAACCCCATCGAGTTTGAGCTCATTTGATTCGTCTTGACGAGTACTTTGGTGCTGGATGGTAATAATAATAAAAGCTTGTTATTAAAAAGTTTTTTTTTTAATTACACTTGTTTTATACTATCTAGTGATATGTAAGTAGATGAATTTCATAATGTTCTTTGTATTACTTTTGAATGTTTACTACGCTCGCTGCGGTAGGTGGCAGACCTATGTCCTACTTTCTACTCAACATTACATTGCATGCCCACGAATATTAACTTTACCATGCGCACACACAAAATATGTAGTAACACTGTTTAGCAATGTTACTATACAAACTTAGGATAAAAAATAAAAATTTATTTAAAAAAATATAATTTTCAGTTTTTTTCCAGGACTTTAACATGTTTGTAGGAACCTACTTAAAGTCTCCCAAATTTCGTAACGATAGGGCAACGGCAAGTACCTAGGACCTAGGTACCCTTTGAATTTTGATCAATTGAGAGGGTTGAAATATACGGTTTTCTTGGCTGCATCTTTTTCTACGTAAACTTATAAATTTTCGTTTTTACAGCTTCAAGGGACCGTACACCTGAGAAGCTATATATGCAATATCTCCACGCGTTCTCGAGTAAAAGGGTCTTGACAGACAGACTGACGGACAAACCAGTAAGGGTAAGGGTTTCGTTTCTACCTTTAGTGTAAAAACACCAAGTCCCCTACTTCCGTTCTCCGTGGCAAAAGGGAAGTGCGCCTGCGCACTGAACCGTGAGGAATCCTGCTCCTTTCCCTCCTTAAAACTCTTTCCTTTTCCTGCTTGGTTGTCAGGAAGAAGAGATCGCGATAAGACCGCCGATATGACTAAGCTTATTCTACTCGTATTATGAGTTTTCTTTTCTATTCTAATATTTTGGAATTTGGAGATACATATCTCATACCAAAAAACTCGTCTGGATAAGGCAGCGCTACCACAATTCAGCCGTGTAAATTTCATGCCGTGGAAGTATCGTCCAGTGAAATCACTAAGTACTTAAACAACTTCACCGGGGGTAGACTTCCTTCGTCTAGGTGGGTACCCCCAACAGTGCCAGTTATTCTACCGCCTGGGCAGTGATGAGCAAGAAGCGTGAGCGCAGTGCAGCCAGAATTTTACCTTTGCAAAATCCTGGATAGCCTTGTACTAATTCTGGGCAGCTTTCTCTTACTATCAGGAGAGCTTCTTGCTCGTCTTCTTACTTCGTTGTATAAAAAAAAACTTGAGAGGTGTCAAGGGACACCTGGATGGAACGAAGTTCGATTAAGAGCATGTAGTTGACCCAAGCGCAAATCTGTGATGTTCAAACATGAATTATTTTGAAAATACTTATTTTAGAACGGTACTTTTACTCACAACTTTTAAAAGAACTTGTAATCTAATCAATTTATACAGAAAAACCTTTTTAGTTTTGACCGTTTTTAAATTACGTCAAGGTTAATGGATAAAGGTTTTATAGATTTACTTCTGAAGCAATGTTTGGACATGGGTATATCCAAATATACATGTCTTTATTAGAATCTAAAAAATTACTATTACTGGAAAGATCCTAAACTAGTATATTTATTAAGGAAAAGTTTGAATTATAGGTATTTCTTATTAAAATAAAATCATAAAGATGTGAAATTATCACGAAATTACTGTTTACAAAACATTTTTTTTTATACATGACTCTTTTATATTTACTCAAAATAATTACTTACCATTAAATAATAACATTTTTTTGATCAAATCGTATTTTTAAATTTACTTAAAATGTAATATTTATATTTTTGCCGAATTTTTCAAAATCACTATAAAACGAGGCCCGCGTCGGTTCTCGCTTCAGGCCGAGGAGTGGAACCGCGGCCGGCGCACCGTCGGCGTCTTCCTCGACATCGAGAAGGCGTTCGACCGGGTGTGGCATGAGGGGCTCCTTTTTAAGTTGAGCCTCTCTGCCCTTCAGCCGGCCCTCATCCACCTGGTGGCGTCTTTTCTCCACGCACGCACTTTTTACGTTGCTGTGGAGGACGCCACCTCTACCACCAGACCCATCGCCGCCGGAGTGCCCCAGGGGAGCTGCCTCTCGCCAGCGCTCTACGGCGCCTACACGGACGACATCCCGACCCTCGAGCACCAGGAATGGGAGCTGGGTGTCGTCCTCGCGCTCTACGCCGACGACAGCGCGTACTTCGCGTCGTCGATCAACCAAAAGTCCGCAGCAGGAAGGGTGCAGCGAGTCCTCCATAAAATCCCGGAGTGGTTGGACAAATGGAGGATGGCCGTGAACGTAGCGAAGACGCAGGCGCTAGTCACGGGAGCCACACGCACCCTTCCGCCTCCACTCACTCTTCGAGGCCAAGACATCAAGTGGGAAAACAGCGTCAAGTACCTGGGTGTCTACATTGACCGGGCGTTGAGGATGACTGCGCAGGTGGACCATGCCGTCCACCAGGCCAAGGCGGCCCGCGCTCTCCTCCGCCCGGTCCTTTCGTCGAAGCTGCCGCTGCGGACGAAGGTGGGCGTGTACAAAACGTACGTCCGTTCCCGCCTGACGTACGCCGCGCCCGCCTGGTACGCGCTGTTGTCGGCGACACAGCGGAAGCGGCTCCAGGTGGTCCAGAACGTGTCCCTGAGGCACATAACGGGAGCGGGCCGTTATGTGCGCAACGATGTCATCGCCAGGGACACGGGCGTTCCAGAGGTGGGCGAGTTTGTGGCCCGGCTCGCGCGTCGAATGTTCGACCGCGCTGACAACGGGCCGCACCCCCACCTCCACAACATCGCGCCGCTCCACGCCCGACCACCGGAGGCGCCCCAGCCGCGCGCCCTGCCGCGCGACATCCTCCCCCCGCGGGAGGACGAGGAAGCCCGGTGATCATCCCGACGCGGCCGCTGTGACGCGCCCGACATTATTCTCGGCAGACGCTCCAGCGGCCCCCAGTGACCCGGGGGTTGATGCCCCCGCGCGATCCCGCCTGGGTAACAGGGCAATGCCTGATGCCCTAACCCTGACCTCCCCCCAGGGGGGGAAGGAAGATCAAGGATTCGGATTCTCGCTTCACTCGGGCCAGAGCCCTCTCAGAGAGTGGACGTATCGCTCCGCGCTCCAAATTATTCTCGTCGCTAACCCACACATATAGTGCGATTATAGTTGGACCGCAAAAATTGATACTCTATATTATAATAATAACGGAATATTTTTTTTTGGTCACATAATGTTATAGTACTTTAGTGTTTGTTGATATTAAAGTCCGTTTTATTACAAGCTTTTATTTACTTTCACCTGTCTGTTGTCTGTCTGTCCGTCTGTCTGTCTGTAATCAAATTTTGCAACTTTAATTTGACCCACTTCCCGGTGTCCGATTAAGCTGAAATTTTGTATGCATGTATAAATCGAATGACAAGGCAATATTTTGACATGGAGCTGATCTGATGATGGAACTGGAAGATGGCCATAGGATCTCCGTAATTAATGACGCAACCCCATCGAGTTTGGGCTCAAACGATTCGCCTTGACAAGTACTTTATGATGCTGGGTAGTAATAATAATAAAAGCTTGTTTTTAAAAAGTTTTATTTAAAATTTCACTTGTTTTACTTACATCTGTCTGTTGTCTGTCTGTCTATAATCAAATCTTGCAAGTTCAATTTGATCCACTTCCCGGATTCTGATTGAGCTGAAATTTTGCATGCATATTTGAATCGGATGACAATGCAATATTATTATGATATGGAGCTGATCTGATGATGGAGCTGAAAGGTGGACATAGGAATTCCGTAATTAAACGACGCAATTACATCGAGTTTGGGCTCATTTGATTCGTATTGACGAGTACTTTGATACTATATAATAACCTAGACACAGAGACAGACAGACACGTCAAACTTATAACACCCCGTCGTTTTTGCGTCGGGGGTTAAACACTTATAACACCCCGTCGTTTTTGCGTCGGGGGTTAAAAACTTATAACACCCCGTCGTTTTTGCGTCGGGGGTTAAAAACTTATAACCCCCCGTCATTTTTGCGTCGGGGGTTAAACACTTATAACACCCCGTCGTTTTTGCGTCGGGGGCTAAAAATTTATAACACCCCGTCGTTTGGATCATTCCCACTAGTTCCCCTTTTAGTTCCCTAGTGGATCTAGTAGGAACTTTTTTTCTCAGTAGTTCCCCTTTTTGAAAAGGAGATCTAGTGGGAATGATCACTTCTCAGTTGTTCCCCCTTTTTGGAACGAAGTTCCTTATCGCGCGTTATGAGGGGGAGAAGGGAGTGGGAGGGGAAGGGGAAGGGTGAAGGGGAGGGGAAGGGGAAGGGTGAAGGGGAGGGGAAGGGGGAGAAAGGAGGTTAGGGGGAAAAGGGAGGGGGAGGGGGAGAAGGGAGGGGAAAGTGGAGGAGGAAGGGGTAAGGGAAGGGGGAAAGGGAGGGGAGGGGCGAAGAGGGAAGTGGAGGGGGAAGGGGTGGGGGAAGGGGAGGGGGAAGGGAGAGGGAGGGGTGGGTGGAGGGGGAGAAGGGAAGAGGGAGGGGGTAGGGGGAGAAGGGAGGGGGAAGGGGAAGTGGAGGGGGAAGGTGGAAGGGGAGGGGAAAGGTAGAAGGTGAGGGGGAGGGGGAGAAGGGTCGGTGAAGGGGGAGAAGGGAAGGTGGGAGGAGGAAGGGAGATGGGAGGGAAAAGGGGAGGAGGGAAGGGGAGGGGGAGAAGGGAGGGGTGGGGGAGAAGGGGGGAGAAGGGAGGGGGGAGGGGAGGGGGAAGTGGAGGGGGAAGTGGAGGGGAGGGGGAAGGGGGAAGGGGGAGAAGGCAGGGGGAGGGATGAGGGGGGAGGAGGAGAAGGGAGGGGGTAACATATTTTGAAAGCGCTGCGTTGAGGTTTTTTTTTAATTTTTAATTTAATACACTTGTTGCTACAGTAAGCTAGCTGTGCGGCGTGCGCATGTTTCTCTGTCTGTCTCTCTCTCTCTCTCTTATAGAAAGCAAGCCAGATATTTTCATTTCTATTTCGCATTGAACAGTGTGGTGTCGCGACGTTTATTTTTGTTGAGTGTATACAGGTTTTTTGTAAATAATAAATCGTGTAAATCGTGGGAACTTCGTTCCATCCGGGTGTCCCTTAACACCTCTCAAGTTTTTTAAAAATGTATGTGTTCTCCTATCTACTACAATATGTATCAGATAAATAAATACTCGTATTTGTACATCGAGTACCAGGACACCATGAACATAGAGATCTATTTATTATTATACTAGCTGCGACCCGCACTGTTACCCGCGGCACAGTTATTGCCGATAAAACTTGATTATAATAATTTTGGCCAAGTGGGGTTACGGCGTAGATTTTGGCCAAGTGTGATAACGGCGAAGATTTTTGCCAAGTGGGGTCGATGGCGAAAATAAGTACATGATAAGTACGCTGTCATGGAAGAGTCTTTCTGAGATATTGACATATCAAGTTTGACAGCTGTCATCTGAAGTTAGAAGTAGATTTCCTCAAGATCCTTCATTTATTCCATGACAGCGTACTTATCATGTACTTATCTTTGCCATCGACCTCACTTGGCAAAAATCTTCGCCGTTATCACACTTGGCCAAAATCTACGCCGTAACCCCACTTGGCCAAAATTATTATAATCAAGTTTTATCGGCAATAACTGTGCCGCGGGTAACAGCGCTGGTCGCAGCTAGTATAATAATAAAAAACTTGAGAGGTGTCAAGAGACACCCGGATGGAACGAAGTTCCCACGATTTACACGATTTATTATTTACAAAAAACCTGTATACACTCAAAATAATCGTCGCGACACCACACTGTTCAATGCGAAATAGAAATGAAAATATCTAGCTTGCTTTCTATAAGAGAGAGAGAGAGAGAGAGACAGACAGAGAAACATGCGCACGCCGCACAGCTTACAATAGCTTACTATAGCAAAAAGTGTCGTGACAACTTTTCGTAAGAATTTTTTCCGTCTAGCCCCCTTTCACAACGCGCGATAAGGAACTTCGTTCCAAAAACACCTTACAATAGTGATGAGTGCAGTGCAGTATCTACAATAACTGTAATCTCATAATCTTGTCAGCTTACTCCATTGATAAAACATCAAAGATTTCTGATATAATAAAAGCAAGGCTAGCAACTGACAACCGTTTTGACCGCAATGACATTGCTCGGCGTTAAGAGTCAAATGACTTAATAGACCTTTGTTATCAACCACTTTTCTGTAACGTGAGATACAAATGGATATCACGTTTGGCCTCCATTAAACGAAGATGGTATTTAGATGGTTGGGATAAGTGTTGTTTTCCTTTGGACTTATTCTTTAATACAGCCTTGACATGGTAGATGTTCGCATAGTGAAATGCTTTTTCTGGCTTCTGTCCATCTAAAAATATCCCTGATGAATATGAAGTATTGTCAGTTGTCAGGTACCTACATAATATATTGAATGAACTGATATCCGATAACGCCGGCACGTTTCAGACCTTGTGTTACCTAGCAAAATTCTAAACAATACTGCACCTTTTTCTTATCTAGTAGATACAATATTATATTAATAATTAGGTTCCAATATATTTTATATCGCTGGTTCCAATCCACAAGGGCGAGTAAAGTGAAAATACACCCAAGGCGCCTTTGTGGACGCAACATTTTTGCTTAACTAGCCTTTGTGGTTTGGAACCTTTTTCAGAATAATTGACGTGTGTTTCCTCTTTTTATGTCCATTTTCCATTTAAAATAGTTTTCTTTATTTTCGTAGAACCATTACAAGAGTAACTTATGAACCTGAGATGCGATCCTGTTGAGTCGAATAAAAACAAGTGAATTAAATTATAAATTTAAAAAACCCCCAACGCAACGCTTTCAAAATATGTAATGCATGTCACCTTGTTCACATCATTTTGTGGTGGCGGCCATCTTGGATTTTAAATTTGTCATAGTGCGTTGTATTCTACTATAAAGCCCTTTCATTTGATACCCATATTGAGGGGGTCGTGGAAGGAAAAAGTTATTCATCCGTTCGGGAGCTACAGACAGACAGACACACACACACACACACACACACACACAACACACACACACACACAACACACACACACACACACACACACACACACACACACACAACACACACACACAACACACACACACACACAACACACACACACACACAACACACACACACACACAGACAGACACGTCAAACTTATAACAACCCCGTCGTTTTTGCGTTGGGGGTTAAAAACAATAAAAATGTATTAGTACAAAGACCTTGACTTATTGTATTGATGGCAGAATGTAAATGCACGTCATAATGGGAGAAACCGGTTGTTTTCAAATGTTACATAACACATTAAATAACTTGTGCTATATTTCCGCTGATTTTCTGATAATAATAATCTCTATCTGCATTGACACAGTTCGATAGCATTGATATTCATATTATATTTTAAAAAATATGAAATTTATTTTTGTTAAATGGACATGCAGGGTTTATATGACTGAAAGGACCATGACGTCACAGCATGCAACTTTTCAGAGTGTACCTAACGGTAGCGCGTCTCGACCCAAAACTTATAAACGTCATGTCTCATCTATTTTTATTCACAAACCAAAAAATACGATGCTAAAAACTAACGCGAGTGTAAACCAGCAACTACGCCAACTCTGGATTGACGTAGTTATACGCTGAAGCTATCCCTATTCCCAATTAATGTAATATTTTTTTTCTTTTAATTTAATTTATTTTTGTAAATTGTGTTAAATTTGGCAATTAATTTATTTTCTTTCTTTCCTTTCCTCTTTCTTATTCATATTGATTACTAGCTGCGCCTAGCGGTTTTACCCGATGTAGCCTATGTGTTATTCCAAGGTCTAAGCTATCTCTATACCAAATTTCAGCTCAATCGGTCCACCTGTTTAGGCGTGAAATAGTAAGAAACATACATCCTGACATCCACACATTCTTACAAACTTTCACGTTTATAATATTAGTAAGATGCAGAAATTCCGACTAAACTCACGGATATACTCGTAAAAGTTGAAGTTAGACTCGACCCTGGGTTTCGGACAATTACGATGTCCTTTTTCGGAGGGTCTAATATATTAAAATTTTAATTACGGACTAAAAATAAGTACCTATTTTAAATTGTTTTGTCCTTGTCAATATCGCTATCGCCGTCGCTCTATTTTATGTATTTCCTTTCCCTACTTGGTTGTCTGGAAGAGATCGCTATTAGCGATAAGACCGCTAATTGTAGCACTTATTTCTGTGTAATCTAGTTCTAAGCTATATTATTGTATTTGTGTGAGCAATAAAGAGTTTTCTATTCTCTTCTCTTCCCTGTGAATGATTTTTTTAAATGGAAAGAACAATTACTAGGGACTCTTGATTTTATTAATAATATGACCTATTTGTGACATTTAAATATTATGACATTATGAATTTTATTTTGTAAATATCATGTTGAATTCTTTTAATACCTATGCAATTTATTACACACGACCTCAAATTTATAATTATTATCAATTTAAATTGAATGCATGTCTTAATGTTATAATTTAACGCATATAATATATTTTTTAATTTAAATATTTGTACGCCCTCTGGGCAGGAATATGTTGAACTAAATATCACATTATTTAAGATCTATATTTTTTGTATAAACCATGTTTCAAATAAAGATTTTCTGATTCTGATTCCAGATTCGGGGTATTCGAACAAGCGAAGCTGTACATGGTGAAAGAAGATGGCACTCTCTCTACGACCGGCAAGTTGTCGTGCGGTTTGGCCGCGGGCGTGGCTGAGGCGGTGTTCGCCGTGACCCCCATGGAAACTGTCAAGGTCAAGTTCATCAATGACATGAGGATGGACAAGCCACGGTTCAAGGGATTCTTCCACGGTGTCAGGACTATTGTCAGGGAAGAAGGTATGATATTATGTACTCATGTATACTCAAGTCCCCGAATATTTGAAGTAAATTATTGTACAATATTGGAACGAAGTTCCTTATCGCGCGTTGTGAAAGGGGGCTAGACGGAAAAAATTCTTACGAAAAGTTGTCACGACACTTTTTGCTATAGTAAGCTATTGTAAGCTGTGCGGCATGCGCATGTTTCTCTGTCTGTGTCTCTCTCTCTCTCTTATAGAAAGCAAGCCAGATATTTTCATTAATCGAAAGGAACTTCGTTCCATCCGGGTGTCCCTTGACACCTCTCAAGTTTTTCTAGAATAGAATAGAATAACTTTATTTGCATCAAACATGGTTTTAACAATTTTATGATAAGAATAATTACAAATAAGCACGCATGTTTGACCAGCTCAGCTGGCATACAAAAACTGATATGGTTACAAAAAATAAAAAAGATGTCAAATAATGAAATTGGTATGAATAATAATGATTCTAATGTCAATGAAATAATAAAATAATATTAACAAAATAAAACCTTCGATTTAAATTATAACAATGTTATTTAAAATTGAAAAATTCATTAATGTCATAAAAACAATTTTCATTAAGCCACTTATATAATTTGGTTTTAAATAATTTGTATGGGAGCTCTCTTATGCTCTTTGGAATTTTATTGAATATTTTAGTGACTACGTTATTACAATTCTTTGCTGCTAGAGTCGTTCTACAAAAGGGCTGTTTTAGTTTTGTAGGGTCTTTTCTACACAGTCTTATATTAACATGATCATCAACCTTATTGAATAGTTGAGGATGCTCCCGTACAAATAAACCAATTTGCATAATGTACAAGCATGTCACAGTCAAAATATTCATTTTTTTAAATAAAGGTCTACATGACACTAATGGATCCACACTACAAATTGCCCTGATGCACTTTTTTTGCACCATAAACACCTGCGTAATTTCTGTAGAGTTTCCCCATAGTAAAAGTCCATACCTTAAGACGGATGCTACGTACCCGTGATAAGCTGTAAGAGCCGCGCTTTCATTAACGGTTCGCCTTAGCCGCTTCAAAGCGAAAACAAACTGGTTAAGCTTTGTGCACACATGCTCTATATGCATTTTCCAGTTGCATTGCTGATCTACAATAATTCCTAGAAATTTATATTGACTTGTCCTGTTCAAAAGATAGTTCTTACATTTTACTTTATAATTATGTTCAGCAGTATTGTAGTTGCGAAAATTCAGAAATTTGGTTTTTGACAGATTGACACGGAGCTTATTGCATTCTAACAATAGAGTCAGCTGCAGAATTTATTAAATGCTCGTGTTCCTGTCTATTGGACATCAAAATATTGTCGTCTGTAACAACTACTGACACATCATCAGCGAAAAGCACACATTTATGTGAGACTGATGATGGGAGGTCTTTATATATAGAAGAAATAATAATGGGCCAAGTATACTGCCTTGAGGCACACCACATTTATTAGTTTTATATACAGATTTACATGACCTTGATGTCATTTTATCATCTAAAAAGCTGACCTCAACGCATTGCTTACGATCGTGCAAATAACTTTGGATCCAGCTATGTGCTGCTCCCCGGATACCATAGTTCTCACATTTGGATAAAAGAATTTCGTGGTTCACGCAGTCGAACGCCTTACTCATATCGAAAAATAGCACAGAGGCTGGCACTCGCTTGTCGACCTGATTGACTACTTCTTGCATGAGACTATAAGCAGCCAAAGTTGTGGATTTACCTCTCTGGAAACCATTTTGCTCCTCTTTAATAATATTAAATTTCGCCAAAAAATTATGAAGGCGAGTTAACATACACTTTTCAAATATTTTAGAGAGAACCGGTATCAAGGTGATTGGGCGATAATTATCAATATTAAGTTTATCCCCTTTCTTATGCAGTGGTCTAACTACCGATAATTTTAATTTATCAGGGAAAGTCCCAGTTTGAAAAGATATATTTACAAGATGTGCTATGATTGGCGCAATTAAGACCGTTTTGTGTACTCGTGTATAATACTCAAGTCCCCGACTATTTATTTCACATAAATTGTAGTACAATCTTTTTTTGAATCAATGGGTTCCCTTACCTCATAATACCATCCATCATTTATGAACTCATATAGGTGATGATTTTGGTTTGGAAGAAAAACAAGTAGTATCGTAACAAGTAGTAGTAGTGAACAATAATTAAAGTTGAATACTATTGTATTAATATTTTTACCAAAATGTTTTAGGTACAGTCAACTACAAAGAGATGTATCCATGTTAGTCTTACAAAATGATGGAACTCTTAGTATGCAAACATTATTTACCCTTACTTCGTGACATTTTCAGTATCCACCAAATCTTATACTATATTCGATTCATTTTAAATGCTATTATTATGTATCACCTTTGGAAAAGTAGTGGGATACATCATTGTTGCATATTAAACGAGTCGATGATAATATAAAGTTTGATTGCTACTAGAAATGTCACGAACCAAGGGTAGTTCATTGTGGCAAATGAAAATTTACTTCATTTTGTAAGCCTAACATGGATACATCTCTTTGTAGTTGACTGTACTTTTTGTTTTTTTCCCAACCACGATCTCGCGTAAAGTTAAGCGACGATGTGGCCTTAGATGGTAGCAGAGCAGACTAAACCTAGAAGGCGGGATAAATCCCGCCCTTTTTTTAAAATTTTAAAATAATTATAGAAATGGCAACATTTAACCAGTACTTTTTTAATAATCCAGGCATAGGCGGCGTGTACAAAGGCGTAACAGCGACAGTGATGAAGCAAGGCAGCAACCAAGCCATCAGGTTCTTCGTGATGGAGTCACTCAGGGACTGGTACAAAGGTGGCGACCGGGACAAACCTGTGCCCAAATACATCGTGGGACTCTTCGGTGGTATTGCAGGTATGTAGTATTGGACACTTTTAAAATGCGTGTGATACATTTATATAGAATTTAAAATTTCCTACAAGTCAAATAAAAATATATTAACTTCAAAATCGGTTCAGTTCAGGCGTATTTCAATAATCGGTGACCCGCAATGAATAAATAAGTCGGTTAAAATGCACGTGTTCAAACAAATTAAAGTTCATACAATACTAAAAAAATATAATATGGCATATTTTTAGAATTTGTATTATAAGTCTAGCCTAATATTTTGGTAGAGCCAACCATTACACTAATGAGGTTGCTAATTGCTAGTATTGTATTTATCCAAATAATTGGAAGGAACCAAACTTTAGCCAGTGATATAAAAACCGGGTTATTATTGCACCTTAATTGGTATAACATTTTGCGTATACAGTAATACCCCGAATTACGCTACCCCGTTTTACACGTACACGTTCGTTCATTTTTCTCGTGAAATCTCATAATTTGTACATCTAAATGAAGCTATAAGACTAAATAACGAGCCCAGACTCTAACTGATATCGTTTATTTATATGCAGTTTTTTTTTTCAAATATCAAAATTTTAATTTTTAACGCTTTCGGTTAGATTCTTCTTGGTTAGCTCATAATAATAATCCGTCATTTCAAACTAAATTCATCTTTACCTCCACCGCATAGAGTTCAAAATCGTATAAATTGTCTTCGTAACTTGACCATAATATGATGAATCTCAACTTAAACACACACTGACATAAGCTTTCAATGTGTTTTTCCAGGTGCAGCATCAGTGTTCGGCAACACACCTATAGACGTCGTCAAAACTCGAATGCAAGGCCTCGAAGCTGCCAAGTACAAAAGCACATGGGATTGCTTCATCAAAACATGGAAACACGAAGGACCTCTCGCCTTCTACAAAGGTACCGTACCTCGACTCAGTCGCGTCGTGTTCGACGTAGCAATCACGTTCACTATATACGACAGTATTATGGACGTTTTCAATTACGTATGGAAGTAAAGCGGCCCGGGATTACTCCCCTGTGGGACACCGACGTTTAATATGAAGTAAATTGTTCTGACTGTAGAATTGTTGTTAGTTTTGGCCCTGGTGGCTCCAATGTTGACTTTTTGACTCTTTAAACACTAATTATGATCATATAACATCGTTTAATACAAGTCTTTTAGCCCTGTACAAAATATAAAATGCTTTTCCAAGATCACAGTTTATGGACACATAATAAGTCAATGTTGGAGCGAACAAGGACAATATAGTATGACGTATAGAAAGGAGCGAAGATAATAGAATTAGGCCAATATTTTAGAACCACGGCCTCATGTTATTTTTCGAACAATTTTATAATTTTTGACCCTGCATATTTATATCTTCGCTCCTGGGTTCTGAGGCCCCATGTGCACAAGATGTTGCTAAAAGGTGCTTTAATACTTAGAGAGGTTTTATTTACCTATAAATAATTTGAATAATTAGAAAAAAGATGGAAAAAGAGAATTCAATACATAGTAAAATATTCTCTACCTACATAGAATCTTTCTTTAGTAAATCTTATAGTTATAAACTATTCAGTTTGTAAGTTAAATTTACCTCTTTAAGTGTTACTCCCCCTTGTAAAATATCTTATAGATATGTAGTTGTTATTGTGCCACGTGCAAAAGCACTAATTTTATAGATTTTTACGCACTTCTGTACCAATATTGACTCGCATTATTTTAGTTGTACAAAATACTTAAGCCGTGCTTAAGATTTAATGTAGATATGAAGTGATAATGTTTTTATTTAAGTTAATTTAGCGTCGAAAGTTGTTAAGCATAAGTAATACTTATTCGTCACTTTAGTAACAATACCGCCTATATCGATTTTAGGAACTTTCAAAAAGAAACAAGCAAATTTGTGTGTATTTCAAAGTGTTACAGAATAATTTTGTTTAAATCACATAAAAGTTTGAGTAATCTGTAATACAGGCGGAAATTGTTATCTCCTTATGTCATAAGATTACTGCCACTTACCTTTGTTTAGTGTTGAAACAGTATAGAAGTGACCGAAGAGTATTCCGCTAGAACTAAAAACTAACTTATAGCACAAAATACTACAGTTGCATTTTCTATCAGTTGCCCTGTCGATAAAATGTGCTGGGCCTTATGACAAGGATTTTAAGGCCCTGGTAAGGTTTATTTATAATGAATCTTACTTAGTTCTATTTTCAACTTACTCGGTATTGTTACTTGAGCGACGATATTTTAATTTTGTTAGTTATATTTGCAGATCTATTTATTTGACATTCATGAGGGTTTTTTTTATTTATTTTGGTGATTTGTAATGTGATTTTGTTACGAGTATTTCAATATGGCTATTTTAATCTGTTATTATTTTATTATGTTTGACATCATTTTTGTTATTTCATGTAAAATATTATGTTTTTATTGTCTTGCTTTGTAATGATTGTCTATAAATTATTTTCTTTTCTAAATGTATTTTTTCACGAATTTCTAAAATATTTTTGACAAAAATATGTAGGTATACCTATGAAATCGAGCAGACTTTGTACGAATTTATCAATACTTTTTGCATTTGTTGTTGTAAAGGCCTAAATAGATATTTCTTTGATAGTGATTAGGCAGAGAATGGTCCTGAAATAGTAGTTTGTCCAGTCTTAAAATGCACTCTTTAAACATATCAAATGTTTCCGACGTGTCATGAAACGGCGGGCATATTAAAATTGGACGATCTCCACAATAATCTAAATATTATGTGTTTGAGAGCGGAAATAGACGGTCATTTACCAGATGAAGTTCCATTGTTCGTATTTGACTGCTTTTGAATATATAAAGATATTTTAATTATTACCTACTAATTATTATACTAACAAAAGTCTAAGAAAAGTGCTCGAGTGGAGACCACGGACTAGCAAACGAAGCGTAGGACGTCCACTCACAAGGTGGACAGACGACCTTATAAAGGTCGCCGGAAGACGCTGGATGCAGGTCGCTTCCAACCGGTACATGTGGAAATCCAAAGGGGAGGCCTATGTTCAGCAGTGGACGTCCTATGGCTGAGATGATGATAATGATGATTATACTAACTTTTCTTTACCGACCATTCTTTGTCTAAGCACTAATTTTGTCTAGTTATAGATCAACCCCTTCTAGTGAAGCGCCAAACTCTTTAAGCGAACGCTAAAAAAATGTTCTAGGATGAGATTTGGACGTTTATCCACATTCCCAGTACATTCTTTTAGCGTCTTGGCGCTTAGCTATCAAGCAGTTTACTTAGGGGTTAATAGACGCTGAGCCTCTGTCTCGCTCGCACGATATAACGTATTGTCAAGTAACAATTGATAAAATTTACTTTTTGGAATTTAAAATTGAAAATTTACCTCATATTTTTACACTATTTTGATAAGTATTCCCAGTTTGCTACCTTAAATAACAACAATGGCATTCTCAATTATATGAAAAATATGTATCTTTAAACATGCCTCAACTATTTAAGTATCAAACTGGTTATACTTTAAAAATATGAGCTAAATTTTCAATTTAACACATTTCCAAAAAGTAAATTTTATCAATTGTTACTTGACAATTTGTTATATCGTGCGAGCGAGACAGAGGTTCAGCGACTATTAGCCGCTTAACTCCATAAATATAATATGACTGCTCTCTTATTCTTCCAATATGCATTTTCTGAAGGCCTGTACAGAGTATAGACAAACGTTTAAATGTAAATAATATACAAAATAGGTACTTTTTATCATGTAATGAAACACGCTTTTCCGTTATTTTTGTTTATAAAACAATAGATAGCATTTATGGATTATTATAGACATTCCAAGATTTTATAACATCATTTTTATTTATTATCCAATTATTTTTATAATTTCTTTATAGCAATGAATGTTGACATTTTATATTTATTTATGTTTTTGTTTTGTAATGAATAAAATTGTGAAACAATATTCTTAGTTTTTTTTAATCTATTCTCAAGCGTTTAATGGTGTAAAAAAGTGAGAAGCAGAGATGTCTTAATCTTTAAAAAAAAATTTGGATGTAGTATTCCTGAATGATGAATTATGAACTCTGTAATAAAAATAAGTCACTTGGCTCATCATAGGCCTCTCATTTGATAATTTTAGTTTTTGATTAAAATCTAACTTATCCATTTGATACTGCCCTGAACTCAATAAGAACAAGTCTTTTAAGTTTAATAGCGTGATATAATAATAAATTTAAATTTAGTGACGCTCTCTCGCTCGCACTATTTGACAAATTTTGAAATATAAATTCATAGAATTAATTTATTGAAAATTCCTTAAGAACAGCCCTCCATAATATTATTGCACACATTTTAAAAGTGTTTTCAGTATAATTATATGAATTTATATTTCAAAATTTGTAAAATAGTGCGAGCGAGAGAGCGTCACTCGATATATACGCTCTTAACTAACACTGGCCGGCTAAACGTAATAATAGCCGGCTAAACCTAGTTGCAGCCGTGCGTCCGGGTTACGGATAGTAACATAAATAAAAAGCATTTCACATCGAAAACTACATTTATTGACTTACATTGCAATGAGTATATTAAAATTTATGAGAACAGCACACTACCCACAATTATACATGTATGAGGTAAATAAATGTGTTATTAAACAATATAGGAACTAAATTAAAGGTTTTTGAACCTTTGGACAGAATTTAAATTCTTCTCTAGCATTTTTTTTTCTATTCTTGATTTTGTGGCTTGTGAAAGTGCCAATGACTCGTGGAAGGCTGTCTCTTTAATCTTTGGAACCACCAAACGATGGAAAACAATAATTTGAGGTTTTAGAATTTTGGGCACAAATAAATGGTCAGTGGCCGTAGCATGACACATGGGATCCCGACGAAACTTCAAGAGTAGAACTGTCATCCCATACAATGTACTTTTGTGAATGTATGGGATGACAGTTGACTTGAAAACAAGACAAGTCTACGCAATGTCTTTGTTGACGGGCAGTTTTTAGCCCGCTCATCAGTGGACTCATATCTTAATATTATTATAAATATAAAAAAATATAAATAACATAAAAATAAAACTTTTAAAAAATCTGTGACACACCTACCTTCATAAATAGTAAAACATAAAAAAATATAGTAGTACTAGAATATTATCTATTCCTAACACTAAACATCCTTTAAAAAACGGTTCAAAATGGATAAAATTTGAATTCTTTCAAGAAAGTACCCGGAACGCATCTGTGATTGATATTGTAACTCTCCACGATTTCCATATCTTTGTCAGTGAGCTCGAAGTCGAAAAGGTTGATGTTCTCTGCAATACGAGACTTCGTGAAGGATTTTGGCACCACAACTATTCCGCGTTGGATCTGTAATAAGTGTTTTTTTAAATACTTTTTAAAAACAATCTTTTATTATTATTACCATCTAGCACCATCACCAACGAATCAAACGAGCCCAAACTCGAGGGGGTTACGTCGTTTAATTACGGAGTTCCTATGTCCAATGTCCACCTTCCAGCTCCATCATCAGATCAGCTGTATGTCATAATAATATTATATTGTCATCCGATTTGGAATGCTGGGCTACGAAAGTTGCGGATGAAAGAAGAGTGCATGCAGCGGAGATGAGAATGTTGAGGTGGATGTGTGGAGTAACAAGAATGGACAAAATCAGAAATGAGTATGTGAGAGGAAGCCTGAAAGTTGCACCAGTGGCAGAAAAATTAAAGAGTGGAAGATTGTCCTGGTATGGATATTTTATGTGGAGGGATGAAAATCATGTGACCAAAAAGTCCATGAATATTGTAATAAGTGGTAATCCGGGAAGGGGACGCCCGAAAAAGGTTTGGATGAACTGTGTGAAAGAGGATATCCGTGCTAGAGGAGTGGATGAAGATAAGACGGATGATAGAGCAGAATGGAGGAGAAAAACGTGTTGTGCCGACCCTACCTAGTGTGGGATAAGGACAGGAAGAAGAAGATCCGATTTATAAATGCATACAAAATTTCAACTCAATCTGAAACCGGCAAGTGGATCAAATTTAACTTGCAAGATTTGATTACTGACAGACCGACAACGAACAGGTGAAAGTAAATAAAAGCTTAAACACAAGTGAATTTAATTAAAAATTTAAATAAAACTGACATGTCTGTGTGTGTGCGTGTGTACAACGCGCACACACACATGTCAAACTTATAACAGCCCGTCGTTTTTGCGTCGGGGGTAAAAAAGAGAAAAATGTAATGTGTAGTGATTGTTGAATGTAATTTAAAACTTAAATTTTGTGTATGATTATTTAACTTCAAGTTGTCTATCACATTTTCTATTCAGTGATCATGAAAACTTGTAATTCAATATCTCTTGTCCAGTCATACAGGGCTAAGATGCGCAAGACAAGACCACAAGATCTTATTTCGAACGTCAAAATTGCCTCACTCGCATATAAAAGTCCATTTTAAGCATTAGTAATCTGTGATTTTAAGACGGCGACATCATGTCTTGCCCATATTTGCCAAAAAATACGTGTCCAATATTTTTTAATAATCTCCATTATGGGCAAAAATTGTCCGATCCCCTATTTAAAATACTTAAGAGTTATTGCGGTTAACAATTTGAGATGGTAGAATATGGCACAACTTTTAGACCAACTTACCATGTATCTCAGAGCAATTTGCGCGCGTGTTTTCCCATACTTGAGGCCCAGTTCGCCGAGTTTGGGGTCAGTTTTGATGACATCCAGCCCCACGAACTCCGGGCGCGCCTCCGATATGAGCCCGAGCGGTGTGTAGGCCACCGGCACTATTTCATGCTCCTTGCAGAAGTTTACCAACTTGTGCTGGGTCAGCGTCGGATTTATCTGGATACAAATATATAGGTAACTAGCTGCGCCCAGCGGTTTTACCCGCAGTACTTATGTAGCCTATGTGTTATTCCAGGGTCTAAGCTAACTCTATACAAAATTTCAGCTCAATCGGTCCACCCGTTTAGGCGTGAAAGAGTAACAAACATCCGGACATCCAGATATCCATTCTTACAAACTTTCACGTTTATAATATTAGTAAGATTGTTATCATTTAAGGATTAGAAATATAGAAAGGAATAGAATAAAAAAACTGGTAGTTCCCGTTCGTTCACACTGTTATCGAACGGGGAAAAAACGTTTCGCTCGGTCACAGTGTGACATGAACGCTACTTTTAAATAATTTCCACTCGTACCTATATCTCAAATGAACTAGATTTTTAGCTGTGGTGTTTAGTAAAGATGCTATAAATCTTCAACAGTGATGACGACTTGGTATTAATGATCGTGAACAGATCGGAAAAGAAGTAGCGTTCGTCAATACTGTGACCGAGCGAAACATTTTTCCCGTTGGGTAACAGTGTTAACGAAGGGGTATGGACGAGCGGGCACTACCCGAAAAAACTTTCTTCAAGGTAACAAATAAAAATACACACAAATAATCATATTTTATGTAACCTGTTCAATTCTCAGGTTATCTGTAAGAGATTGCCTAGCCGCCGATTTTTTACCTAGCATTAAAGATCTGCACACATACCAAGCACCTGGGGTAGACTTCCTTTGCAGGAGGTCGTCTAGGTGGGTACCCCAACAGTGCCAGTTATTCTACCGCCTGAGCAGTAATGTGCAAACATTACTGTGCTTCGGTAGGAGGGCACTGTAGCTAGTGAAATTACTGGGCTAAAGAGTCTTAACATCTTATGACTCTTGAGTAAGAAGCGTTGGTGCAGTGCACCTAGAATTGCGCATAATTGTGAAATTCTGGGTAGCACTGTTCTGATTATGGGCAGCGTTATCTCTTAACATCAGGAGAGCGTCTTGCTCGTCTACTTACTTCTCCACATAAAAAAAAAAGCAGGTTGGCAAGATCGCGATTTGTGGAGAGACTTTGGGGAGGCCTTTGCCTAGCAGTGGGACATAGGCTAGATGTAATAATAAAAAAGTTCTTATATTTTCAGGGAGACATTTTATTATTGGCTTAAATTTGGACCAACTTAGGGCACAGTATAAGTTGCATCAAAATCGGTTCAGTGGTTTTTAAGTAATGAATAATTAAAATGTGTCGAAATCAGGAACATTTCATAGGAAACGTAATTACAGAAAATGTTGTAACGTCACGCGCTCGGATTGGCGTTCGCATTCGCGTTATAATAAGTAAAAATTATTTAAAATTAAAATTTATTTCATTCAATTTTGTCTTGTAAATAGATCCATAAAATGTGATTTTAGGTCTTTAAATACCTACTGTATTTTATGTGAACAAGTGAATTAAATTAAAAATTAAAAAAACCCCAACGCAATTTGTAATTTGCCTTTTTAGTGGTGCGGCCATCTTTGATTTTAAATTTATCATAGTGCGTTGTATTCTACTAATTAAGCCCTTTCATTTGATACCCATATTGAGGGGGTTGTGGAAGAAAAAAGTAATCCGCCATTTTGTAGCGGCGGCCATCTTGAACCGATTTTCACCAAACATGGCTAAGAACACTCTCGACTAACTCTACTTTCAAACAAAAAAACTATATCAAAATCCGTTCATTCGTTCGGGAGCTACGATGCCACAGACAGACACACACACACACTTATAACACGTCAAACTTATAACACCCCGTCGTTTTTGCGTCGGGGTTAAAAACATAACTTTATATCAATTAGTAACATGTTTCAACATCCCTATTTAAAACCCAAAACCCACCTCAATCTGGTTGCACACAGGTTTAACGTTGCAGTTCTGCAGCAACCTCCCCAACTGCTCCTCGTTGAAGTTGGACACTCCAATGGATCGCGTCAGCCCCTGCTTCACGGCTTCCTCCATGCCTCTCCATGTTTCTACGTAGTCTACACCTGTGTCTTCGTTGCACGCCTGGAAACATAGGCGGATTTAGGGGGGGCTAGGGCGCCAAGGCCAGAAGCATTGTAAAGTTCCGAATTTTGCACAAATTTCATGGTCAAGATTATAATGTTTTTCTCAGCGCTCGCAGTAAGCTGCTCGCGCACTTATTATTAAGGATATTTGAACTATCTAACTGTTCAGAGCGAGCTAAACACTTTTCGTAGTCAAAATTATAATATTTTTCAGGCGGATCTAGGACCAAATCCTGGATCCGCCCTTGCCTGGAAACACAGCAACACATATTTTATCACTACATATATCTTACTAATGTTATAAACGTTAAAGTTTGTAAGAATGTCTAGATGTCAGGATGTCTGGATGTCAGGATGTCTGGATGTCAGGATGTCAGGACGTCTGGGTGTATGTTTGTTACTCTTTCACGCCTAAACTGGTGGACAGATTGAGTTAAAATTTGGTATATAGATAGCTTAGACCCTGGAATAACACATAAAACCGCTGAGCGCAGCTAGTACTTTTAAATTTTGATGAATATTCTTGATTTTATGTTTTGTTGTACGCACTTAAAAAATATTATTGGAGCAAACAAGAAGTTAAAATCGCCGAGATTTTTTTTGGATGTTGTCATGCTCATGTTGAATGTTTAAACCAAAACAGGAGCTGGAGACGCGGCTTAAAGCTTTAAAAATGTGCTTGTAATAAAAAAGGGAAAAAAAGTTTTTAAGTTAAACGGTTTTATTTTAAACATGTACTAAAAGCTAAAAAATAAAATCGTGAGACACGTCAAATAGGTATCTAAATCTCTAATGAACATTTTCCCTGACAATTGTAGCTATTTGACGTGCCTCACGATTTTATTTTTTAGCTTTTAGTACATGTTTAAAATAAAACCGTTTAACTTAAAAAAAATTTTTTCCCTTTTTTATTTTTAGGCTTTTTAGTACACTGTATTCTACTTGTCAAGCCCTTTCATTTGATACCCATATTAATGAAATTGAAAAAAATAGGTTAACCGCCATTTTGTAGCGGCGGCCATCTTGGTTTTACAATAATATTGAATATACATAATTGTATTGTCACCAGAACCAAAGGCGTATACCAAATTTCAGATCAATCGGTTGACAGGAAGAGGGTGAAATTTCAATTACTAAATTTGACCCAAGAAAAAAAAAACAAACAGAGTGAGCTAAATAAAACCGTTTAAAAAGCATACTTACATTGATAGAAACAGGCCAGTGAATGAGATACAAGTCAACATAATCTAATTGGAGCCGTGCCAAGGATTTCTTCAGAGCGGCGATCACATCCTTCTCAGCGTGACTATTATTCCATAGCTGGAAACAAAGGGTCAAATTATTTATTTATTGAATAAACCTAAGCTAGCATTACAGCAAGGCAAAATCGCCAAGTTAGTCTAAAATTTACACTTATACAATAACTTAATTTAAAATATATATAATTAATAAAGAAAAAAACAAGCAAAAAACTAAACTAACTAATAAATAAAAAACGACCTTAAAGTTTTTAACTCAACATCTAGATACATCAGCGGAAACACATTCTAAATTCTAATGTCATACTATGAAGCTCGCTTTCACATACATCCCAATCATGGACAATGGATTATGATATCCTTTTATGGTCTAAGTGTTTTTGGAGATACAACAGGTAACATAAATCTTTTAGACCAATTTGTCATTTTTGGTAAGCCTTTTACCACGATCTCGCGTGGTGTTAAGCGACAATGTGGCCGTAGATGGCAGCAGACTTTACCTAGAAGGCGGGATAAATCCTTCCCTGGCTTCACTGAACATCATGCCGGAATACGGTCACAATGACCGCTTGGCGACACGGTTTTGCCCAGTGGGTGGTAACTAGCTACGGCCGAAGCCTACCACTAGTATAGCGAGTGGAAAAACCGCACATAACTAATTAAAGTCATTGGCTGCAATTTTATAGTGTGTTGCTGCTTAGCTAACTTTAAATTTTTTAATTATTATTATTATTACGAGCCTGTGCTGTCCCACTGCTGGGCAAAGGACTTTTTTATCCCAGGAATAATGCGTTACGCATCATCACCCCACGCCGGGGGGTGCGGGGCGGTATGTGGGACTCCCCTGCCGAAGATGGGCGCGGCGGGGATACCCACTGAAAACCAGCATGTTTTTTTTTTGCATAATTTTTACAAGGTAGTCTGATTTTGAAAATTATTTTTTAATTGGAAAGGGTGCACGAGCACGGTCCCATAAAAATTTGGAAAAAAATTTCAACCCTAAGGGTAGGAAAACAGGGGTTGATTGATTGTTTACTTCTGATTGCAGGAATATAGCCACCTAAATTGATAAAAAAAAAAAATTCAGTGTTTCGGCGGTTTAATTTTTTGATAAAAAGTTTTATTACATAGACATTTAAAATTACCTTGGTAGTAACAAACAAGTCCTCTCTGGTAACAATACCCTGTTTGATTTTGTTTTTGATCCCTTGTCCAACTTCATCTTCATTATCATAGCTCGATGCAGTGTCTATATGCCTGTACCCAACATCTATGGCATCCTCTACAGCTTGCTTGTATTGACCAGGGTCAGCTTTCCTCTGAAAAGTTTTATAAACATTTTAAAAAGCAATTCCATTCAAAATATAGAAGTAGTTTAAAATAAAGCCTGCCACATACTGTATGATCTATAGTTGACAATATTGTATACAATCTTATGGGGTAGTTGTGTGAAAAGTGGTTGTGGGTGTGTGGGTAGGTGGATGGGTGTGTAGGTAGGTGGATGGGTGTGTAGGTAGGTGGATGGGTGTGTAGGTAGGTGGATGGGTGTGTAGGTAGGTGGATGGGTTGTAAGAATGGATGTCTGGATGTATGTTTGTTACTCTTTCACGCCTAAACGGGTGGACCCTTGAGCTGAAATTTGGTATAGAGATAGCTTAGACCCTGGAATAACACATAGGTTACATAAGTACTGCGGGTAAAACCGCTGGGCGCAGCTAGTTTATTATAATATAACTTACTATCTACTATTTCATCAGTACCAGAATATGATGCTTCAACATAGGGCAGTCCCATTTACCTGTAATGACCCTCAGGATGCTGTTGCTGATATAACTGGGTTTTACCGGGGGTAGACTTCCTTTGCAGGAGGTCGTCTAGGTGGGTACCCCAACAGTGCCAGTTATTCTACCCCCTGAGCAGTAATGTGCAAACACTACTGTGCTCCGGTAGGAGGGCACTGTAGTTAGTAAAATTACTGGGCTAAAGAGTGTGAATGAATAAATAAACTAAACTATCTTATGACTCTTGAGTAAGAAGCGTTGGTGCAGTGCTCCTGGAATTTCACATCATTGTGAAATCCTAAGTAGCACTGTACTGATTATGGGCAGCGTTATCTCTTAACATTAGGAGAGTGTCTTGCTCGTCTTCTACTTCATCACATAAAGTAGGTACACCTAACTAAAATAAATATATAAAAGATAGGTTGAATGGCGTGCCATAGGGAAGGCCTATGTCCAGCAGTGGGCGATCGGGGGCTGATGATGATAGGTAGGTAATGATTAAATATAATAACGAAAAAAGCGAACTTACAGCATAAGTTCCAAGTCCAACCATAGGAATTTCATGACCATTCGACAGCTTAACTTTAAGGACTTTTGATGCCATTCTTGCTTTCACACTTGCAACTCAAGCTTTTGATTATAGTCACAGACTCAGTTTTTGATCTGTAGTTTTGAGTAACACCTATACTCTGCTGGTAGAGTTAATTTTATTATAGCTTCAGCTGTTTATCACAAACACATCAGCATCAGCAGGATTCAAGTAACAAGCAGTTTATTCGGGTTTACAGTCTACCGATTCCAAGTAAGGTCAAATTTCTACTGATAACTGCTATCAATAATTATTAACTAGTGTTGCCAGCGCCCTATCTTTTAAAGTAACCTATATAGTCAAGTTCGAGATTCGATTGGCGCTTATCTATATAAAGGTACGGCCAAACTAATAGGATCCCGTCCCGTCCGATCCCGTGTGTTGTGTCGCGAGGTGATCACACTTGTCCCGCGTCTTGAGGAGCGTTCTGTCGCGAAATTCATTCAGTCGCGTTTCAACCACCGTAGGCTTCACATCGAAATAATATTACAATTATGTGTAGTTTGATCTCAGAACAAGGAAACATATGGAACTGCCATACCTACGAAAAAAACGTGCATACCTACAGACACTAAAATGGCGGACTCCTTAAACTAGTGTTGTACCCTACGACAACCCGATATCGATAAGTTATCTGACATGTTGGGTTTTTACTAAGTTTTTATGCAGAATCGCCAAATAAACAAAATAGGAAAAGTACTATATACCTTAAAATAGTAATCATGATTTAAATTATATAATACCAACGTAGACTTCAAAATACATACTTAAATATTATTATTACATAGTTCGCTACCAGTGGTGCCGACCTACTTGGAATATCGACTCGTCTGGTTGACTACCATAATAAAAATAAATATTGTATCGTTATGAACCTAAAGAAAAAAAAATTACCACCAAAAAAATGGTTTTCCTATTCTAATGATTATTTGAACACGTTGTAGAACCTCCTCATTTTAGAAATTTTACACATTTTCTATAGTAAATGTGTCAAATTTCTATCTATGATATCAAAACGAGGGATAGATCGAATATAGGAACCGGCCGTTAGGGAGCAATAAGACCGCTTGCTTTCCTTTAGTGAAAGACTGCTGCTCAAATGTTCACGTCACGGCTCACCGACCCGTGATTGGCTGGGAGTAGTAGACTTTCACTTAAAAAGTAAGCTCTAATAGCGCCTTTGGACAATTTAGATTATAACTTTTTTTTCAGGACGGTCCTCATGATAGCTGAACTTAATCGCACAAAGAATAAGGTTGACTTTGTTGTGACACAGCTTTAGTTTTCAGTAAAATGGCGTCAACTGTCACAGGGATCATACTGAAAAACACTTTACAATACCTACCAACCACCAAAATATAATGAAAAACAAAATAGGGTAAGAATAAAAAAATATATTTACAAAAGCTTATTCATTACGAAATAAAACGATTTTATTTAAATAATTTCGTACTGACAATTTTTCCGTACTTTTTTTTCCGAAATACCTAAAACGAATGTTGATATACGTTTTTAAAATACTCTTCATCAGGAGATATTTATGGCTCGCGTCATGATCGCTGGAGCTGGTGGCAAAGGTATTTTCGCTTTCGCCATAATTTTCCATTATAAATGAAAAAATGTACATGTAGTACTTCTCCGACTTCGTTTTTTCAAAATTGCTTTTGAGCAGTTTTTCAGCCTTTTTACAGAGATCTTCCACGTCTTTGGATGGGTATACCAGCCCACCTCGGGTTTTCTGTTTAATTAGTGAGTGACGGTGCGTGCTAGGTTGACCAAATAAAAGCGATGCGCAACTTGCGCATTTCAGGTTTCTTGATACCTTTCTTGCAACGAATCCTGCAATGTATGTCACCACACTTTTTGCGTACTTACTCATAGAGTGATTAAGGCAGTCTATATATTCTTCATATAGACTGCTATCATCCTCTGGTATTTCAACCAAAGCCTTTTTATTTGTCAAGTCATTGATCGAAGTAATAGGATCAATCGAGCTGGAAATTGACAGTATATGTACCTGTTCCAAAGGGATACAATTTCCAAGGCCACCGTCGCGAATCTCAGCCCTTATTAATAGCCTTTTAAAAGCAGCTCTAAATTGAACAGCATTTGGGTTATTATTGAAACCTCCTCGTGCTCTGATGGCTGAAAAGAACAGTTCAATATGGTCTTGGCTGACTTTGTAAACAGGAAAATATTTAATCAGTTTCTTTTCCATAGCCAAATCCATGAAAACTCTAAGAGTACTTCTCATATCTATGATTAGACTTATAAAGCCCGTTCTCCTTTTTGATTTAATCAATAACTCTCCAGAAGGCAACTTCAACTTTTCAATATAGCCGATGGCACTTTCGAAGAGAGCTTCTATTAGCCCGATGTTCTCATTGCACACGGCTTTTTTCCATCCGGGGGGTCTGATTGAGCAGCTATTCAGCACATCAAAGACGTCGTTCATTATTCTTATAAAATTCACTGTCCCCTCGCAGTCTTGAAAGCCTTCAAGTTCAAGCTCGTTGTCACAGTATTCAAGAGCATCTGCCACTGAACTACTGAGTAGCTGTGTCGCCAAACGCACCTTCATTTTTTGTTTTTCAAAATATAGATGGGCTCTAGTAATTTTAGTCCCCAAATGTAATCCTTCCATTTCTTGTATTTTCAGAAGTTTCTCCATAAAATCGTAATTTACTTGGCGGCCGTACATATCGTAAAATAATTTCAGTTCGCCAAACGCATTGCGTATGAGTTTAATGGCGTGGCATGGATCAATGAAACAGTAAATAGTGTCATCCAAACTTTCAAATGATGTTTTTTTGATATCTTGGAGGTTACATCCCAGATGTTGGAACATGCTGAAATTAGCAGCCGGTCCGTCACAAGTGACACTAACAATTTTTATGCCCGCATCTTTGCATTTCTGCAAACATATTTCTAGAAGTGATGCTTTTTGTTCTCCACTTAGGCTAGTTATTAAAAAGTACGCCACGGGCAATTTCCATTTCCCATTTATGCAATTTACCAGAAACACAAGACATTGACTTGCTATTTCTAATGAATCGCTTTCGTTTTCTATTCCGAAATTGACTCTGCCATAATATTTTTGGGACTTAGAATCCCAAATCAGAGATTTCCTTATGGACATTTCATCCAGTACTAAAGCACATAATAATGGGTAATCCGTATTTTCTGCTTTAGCTTTGAGGGCAACAAACGCCTCTGTGCAAAAACCGGGCTCTGCATCAACATTCTGGTACCACTTGCATAATGTCCTTGGATGTGGTAAACATGTATTATATGTCGATCGAACAAACTCATATGCCCTTGGGGATAAAAAATGTAGAGTCAATGCAAATTTTCTCAACTCTTCGCTATATTGTCTTGTCAAAGGTAGCCCTTTGGCTTTGGATATTTGCCTCAAAAGGAAGTCCTTTGGTCCAGAACATTCTTCCAAAATCAAGCAGTTGTCATGCGTTACCATGTTAGAGTCTCTCAAATCTTTTATAATTTCTTCAAAGTTTGCTATTTTCAATTTCTGTCTGCGGATGGTCTCATTGAGACATTTTATCTTTCTTTTCTGACTAGCAACTTTTTCCTTCAATTGATTAAATTCGTTGAGTGCGTCTCTCTGAAATGACGAGAAAATATTGAGTTGTCATTATCCATTGATATAAATACTAATGTTTAATTAACCTACATTCATTTAAACAGAGAAAATTAAAAATCAATAATGATGGAAGACTATGCCATTTATCAATCAAGAACACACACATTACTCTGGCAGCAACCCTTTTTCTTATTATTAGTAAGTTTACCCGTTTATAACATTGTGATTAGTACAGCAGTTATTGAATAGCCGTAGTAAATGAATGATAAACCAACAAAAATATTTGTGAGAAGTATTTAATGAGTATTATGTTTTTGTTGATTCCTTACCAAGGGAAGATTTTGTTGGTTGGTGGCAGCAGTATAATTTGAAGTTGAAGGATGTGCTTCTGAAGACTGGTGCTGAAATAAGGATGTACAGAAATATTAGTGATATGCAGTAAATGTCCGTGTTAAGGCTCACATATCATGAAACAAGATCTACTCTGATTATTATACCTACCTGCTAACAGTGGTAAACTCATAAACATAAAATCTTACTAATATTATAAATGCGAAATTTTAGATGTATGGATGGATGTTTGTTACTCAATCACGCCAAAACGGCTAGATGGATTGGGCTGAAATTTGGTATTTAGTGTGGTAGCTTAGACCCTAGAATAGCACATAGGCTACTTTTCAGTGGGTAAAACCGCTGGGTGCAGCTAGTATTTTATATAAAAAAATCTTGAAATGTTTTACAATATGTTTTTATTAACTTACCAAGTGAGGATCTTGTTGGTTGGTTACATCAACATAGTTTGATAATGAACGCTGTTCCTCTGAAGAGCGGTGCTGAAAACAAAATGTACAGAAATATGAATTAGGTATATACCTACAGTAAATAAACGAATTTGGACTCTAAATAGAATAAGTGGTAGTGTTTAATTAGGAATATAATTCTTTTTTTAATTATAATTTGGGAACATGGGATGCTTGCATCGGAGTGTTGGTCAAGTGTGCAGCATTCTATGTATAGTCATTTTCCCACGTAAGTTAGGTATATGTAGTTAGGTGAGCTTTATTGTCTTTATTTGTATGTAGGTAGCCTATCATAGAATAGGTATCCTAGTCCCCTTATAAATATGTTTAGATAAATAAGGCTTACTTTTAAAAATAACGATGGAACTGCATCATCTCGAAGTCTTAAAAGATCAAGTGTTCTGTTGAAAGAACTTTCTTCAAAATGTAACGAGCAAATATAGTGGTCCTTATTATTTATTCGTAAATTTTCTTTTCCGATGGCTTCCAACCACATCCGTTTTTTATTTTCATTTTTAGGCAATCTGTGAACAATAAATTTATGTTAAATATGTACTGAGGACTTCCTTTGGTGTTAAAAACAAAATATTTTAAATTTTTAGTCTTAAACATAGCTTAATAATATCATATCGATATTGTTAGGTACAACACTAGAATGAAAATACAGAGTCAAACACTATTTTATTATGATATTAGTAATATGACTCAATTACCTATGATTTTCCATTAGATAATACCACAAACAGAAAGGGTTATTACGTAGGTAAGCAGGTAACCAACACAAGTTTATATTACTCACTTGTGAAACGTTAAATTTGGCCGATTTTCGTTTTTGGCAGCACCACAACCTAATATACTGCACTTAGAAGGCATCAGACAATTGTTTTTTAACCCTAGATCTAGGGTTAACACTCTCACTTTAAAAAACCATTTGTTTAGTTACAAAAAGTAATAATTTCAATTACAAACAACGACTCTTCACAACTTCACAACAATAACAAACCAGCGAGTAAAATGGCGGACCGGCCACGATAGTGACGTCACGAAAATGTTGCCACTAAAGAGAAATTGATAACTCGCTCTTTAGCTCACTCTAAAATCCTACGTTCGACAAGGATGACACTATGCATTTTAACTTCACTTCAAACAATTTCTATAGCTAGAATTGTATAGGACATTACGACACATCCATTTCATTCCTTTATCAGAGAGTTTGATCCACTTCCCGGTTTCTTATTGAGCTGAAATTTTGTATGCATGTATAAAATGGATGATAATACAATATTAATATGACATAGAGCTGATCTGATGGTGGACCTGGAAGGTGGCTATAGGAACTCCGTAATTAAACAACGGAACCCTATCGAGTTTGAGCTCATTTTATTTATCTTGACGAGTGCTTTGTTGCTGTTGCTAGATGGTTATAGTAAATAAAAATGTTATTTTTACTTGTATTTATTATTGTAGTAAATTCAATGGCACTAAATAAGTATCAAATATTGTATTTTTTATATTTCAAGTCAAAATCATTATAAAAATGGAAATATAATAAGACAGTGCATATTAATAGAAAGTTTAGCAATTTACTCTTAATTATATTATATTCGAATTTAAAAAAAAAAATATCTGGCAAATGCAGCTTGCATACAACACCAAAAGAAAAAAATGGTGGCGATTTCCGAACAAAACTATTACTTTCGAATTTGTAAAATGCCACTGTATTAATAACA
The DNA here is from genome assembly GCA_947507615.1 of Hemithea aestivaria. Classification (NCBI taxonomy): domain Eukaryota; kingdom Metazoa; phylum Arthropoda; class Insecta; order Lepidoptera; family Geometridae; genus Hemithea; species Hemithea aestivaria. The sequence goes on along the minus strand of OX382343.1, from coordinate 11,677,898 downwards.
AGCAAATATAAATATGTTATAATGATTATAATTTATTTAATGATTTATGACGAATCATTGCTTAAAAAATAGAATATATAAGAAACATAATATGTTTAAAAGTAATTTACTGAATGAAAGTCGCGATCTGTCGCGACACAACACACGTTACAAGTGTGAACACCCGCGTCTCATAGCTCCTCATGGCTCCACAACACACGGGATCTTATAAATGTGCACACCTCCATACAATTCCATAGTTTAGAAACGCGACAGATGACGTCATCACGCGCGTTAACGCGACACGACACGCGGGATCCTATCAGTGTGGAAGCACCATAACAGATGTGTCAATTATTTTCTTTAAGTTGCATTATTGTCTTTTTGTTGCCAGAACGTTAAGTACTTTTGTAACGTTTTACGTTACTTTTTGACCCTTTGCGTTACTTTTGCATTCTTGTATACATAGGCGGATTTAGGGGGCAGGGGGCCAAGGCCCCCCTCAGTATCATTGTAGAGTTACGAATTTTGCACATATTTCATGGTAAAGATTTTTTTTTTTTTCTCGGCGCCCGCAGCTAGCTGCTCGTGCACATGTTATTAAGGATGTTTGAACTTTTAAACTGCTCAGAGCGAGCTAAACACACACTTTTCGTAGTCAAAATTATTATATTTTTGCCCGTGTGCACCTTGCCCCCCCCCCCCCCCCCCTAGAACCAAATCCTGGATCCGCCTATGCTTGTATAGATGACTTTTACGTTACTTTTCAAGATCTTTCTTACTTTTCAAGTATAGAAAATAATAGTTAATTTATTGATTTAGCAGAGATAAAAGAAGAAGGCAATTTCATATAACTTTATCTGGTTTAGTAAAAGGATTTAATTTTTTTGTTGATTAGCTATTTCTTATTTAAATAAACTGAAAAATTAGGAAATAATCACCGAAATGTTAGAATATGTAAGCGTATTTCAATTCAACTGTGTATATTGTGTAAAAATTTCAAAAATGCGTTACTTTTCTTGTTAAAACATTACTTTTAGTACTTGATAAGGTTACTTGTACTCGTTGTTTTAATAATTATTTTATAATCCCAAGCTTTACCAATGCCCATAAACTCAACTTCATATAAAGAAAATGAATTTATCTATAACAATATCGGATGGTTAACACATGAACAAGTGGTAACTGCGAACTATCAATATGATATAAAATATTAGGTAGGTTCGAAACAGGAAATTCATGTAAGTACCTACCTACAGCACTGTAAAATAATACATACAAGTGAATTAAATTAAAAATTAAAAAAAAACCCCCGCCCCCAACGCAATACGTAATTCACCATTATTCGGCATGTAACGATGCACAGCATCTGTGAGAGTGCGGGTTATACTTTCCTCTAATTTTACACTATTCCTTCCGTTTCCGGTCCAATTTTGCCAACATGGCGCCGCGTTCGCGCCAATTTTGCCTCGTGGTCCCAGGTAGCCGCCATGTTGTTTGGCGGGTTTCTGTCATAGCGTGTTTTACTTTCCGCCAAAGTGCACGGCAATTTTTAAAAAATATATATTTATATTTTTTATTTGCTTTAAGTGCTCAAAATACATTTTTGTTGTTGTCTAGTAGTATTAAATATATGCTTTAAAGTGTTGAAAGAGTTAAATATGGTTTCGCGCTTAAGTGAACCCTGTTTCGGTTTCGGAGTCGTCCGAAGAGGGCTCGGACGTCTTCTACCAGCCGTTATCTAAAATGAAAACGACTCCGTGCCTACAACACTTGACAACAAGGTTAGTGAGCTCACTACTTTTTAAATGCATCAATATTTACGACCTATGTCTGATTAATTGGTATGTGTGGTTCGTCGTCCGGCTCGAAACCGACGTCGGAGCCTACCGCCATGACCTTGCACAACGTGCTTTCGGCGTCCGGTCCGAAACCGACATCGGAGCCTACCTCCGTGTCCTCGCTTGGCTCACCTCCGGCGTCCGGCTCGAAACCGGCGTCGGGGCCTACCGCCACGACCTCGCTTGGCTCGCCTCCGGCGTCCGGCTCGAAACCGGCGTCGGGGCCTACTGCCATGACCTCGCTTGGCTCGCCTCCGGCGTCCGGCTCGAAACCGGCGTCGGGGCCTACTGCCATGACCTCGCTTGGCTCGCCTCCGGCGTCCGGCTCGAAACCGGTGTCGGGGCCTACTGCCATGACTCGCTTGGCTCGCCTCCGGCGTCCGGCTCGAAACCGGCGTCGGGGCCTACCGCCATGACCTCGCTTGGATCGCCTCCGGCGTCCGGCTCGAAACCGGCGTCGGGGCCTACCGCCATGACCTCGCTTGGCTCTCCTCCGGCGTCCGGTCCGAAACCGACGTCGGAGCCTATCTCCGTGTCCTCGCGCGGCTTGCCTCCGGCGTCCGGTCCGAAACCGACATCGAAGCCTACCTCCGTGTCATCGCTCGGCTTGCCTCCGGCGTCCGGCTCGAAACCAACGTCGGGGCCTACCGCCATGACCTAGCTTGGCTCTCCTCCGGCGTCCGGCCCGAAATCGACGTCGGAACCTACGTCCATGGCCTCGCTCTGTGTCGGAACCTAGACTTCGCTTGGCTTGCCTCTAGCGTCCGGCTCAAAACCGGCGTCGGAGCCTACCTACATGACCTCGCATAACGTGCTTCCGGCGTCAGGTTCGAAACCGACGTCGGAACCTGTCTCCTTGTTCTCACATGGTTTGCCTCCGGTGAAACCGGCGTTTGTGCCTAGCACGGTGGATTCGCATGATATTGCTACAGCGCCCAGTTCAGAACCAGTGTGGATGCCTGCCTGACGGTTTCACACTCTGCAGCTGTCAACTCGAAGCTTCCACCGGATGATCATGGCTTTTCTAGAATTCGCCGTTGCGGCAGTTAATAATAATATAAGTGTTAGCAGGCATATTTAATGTATTACAATCTCAGCGAGAATCGTTAATCTAAGTAGATTTGTAACAATTAGTGAACTGGCCTGCTACCCCTGATATAATACATACATACAATGACATATATCCATCTAGTATTTGCAGTTGATGATTGAAGATGAATATATTATCTTATTAATTTCATTAAGTTAATTAATGGTCAAGACCTGCAGATTGTATTGACCAAGCTGCAGAGAGTACATAACACCGATACTGTGCATCGTTTATGCTAAATAACGGGGCCCCAGAGCATGTTTTCAAAATGATTGTGGGAATGCGTCTGCCATTTATTTCCAAACCAATTCTGTTTCGCCTATCAGCGAATGTGCTACTCCATTATCAGACTATTGGCTAATTTACTCCCACTACGATTGATGAAAATTTCAATGTACATTGCTGCGTTTGTTATTTTACTCATATTAAAGAGGAGGTTTAAGCAAGTAATGTAAGTAATGCAAGCATGTATGTATCCATGTGTCTATGGATTCTATTTACATGTCGTTGGGCGACAGCCAATAGGTCCTCAGACTGCAGATAGAAACATTGTTGAAAAGGGTGTTAGAGATACTGGATCAGCAACACCTGGGACCTAGTTTTCAATTAACTATATTCTTAGTCAAAATGAGCGATGGTTCAATATTATATTATATATATTTTCAATCAGCATAGTACCCAAGTCATTGAGACTCATATATCACTTTCAAGTGCACAACTTTTTCTAAGTCTCATTGGATGGTGAGTCTAGACCTGTCTTCAGCACATGAGCATTGCGTTTCTTGAGGATGGTTTAGAACGGCCAAGTACTTCAGATGAACTGTTTGCCCTTCGATCTGTCATGCGCATCAAAGACGCAACAAGGGCGCATCAGAATAAAAGTGTACTTCGATGATTTTTTTTTGCTAGCATATCAATCCAGAACACTTCTCTAAGAGTAAGTGAAGAATGTGATGGATACACTCACTGGCCTAGGTTGGACCATCAACCAACACGGGTGGCATTGCAATCATAACCCATTTTAAGAAGCAACGTCAAATTATGTTTACACTAAACGATGACGGTACGGTCGGCACGAAGCCGAAGAAAATACAAGTGAGTTTATGCCATTTATTTACATATGGTTCTACAATCGGACAATCATACGGTGGTGGTAGTAGGGCATCGTAATTGTCGGAACCCAGGGTCGAGCCTAGCTTCGACCATTATATCCGTGAGTTTTAGTCGGTTGTTTACATAGTAATATCGATAACACTCACGTTAGTTTTTTAAAAAACTTCAATCCTACGGTGATAACGACCAGACAATATCAGGCACCTGGAAACCAGTGCTTTATTCAAAAGGAAGGCGATACGCGGTTAAAACCACTGCTGGAGATGTCTTATAAACTGCTAAATCTGGTGGACAAATGGAAAATCTCCATAATGGCCAAATATCTCCCAGGAGAATTCAAAATAATCGCCGACAATTTATCTACAGATATCGGAATGGAATCTGTTTCCATCAGCTCTCAGGAGTATTTTTCGCCACTTCGTGACTTCTTAGATCAACTTATATTTACAAATAAAAACGACGGTTGGGGCCAAATACGTGACAACGATTGTTGGGGCTCCTCGGTCAGCTTTTGCAATGCCCTCAGACGATTATGGAGGAGGTATATTCCCTCCACCAAGTTTGCTTCCACGCATCTTTCACCACCTGAATTCGGCGCAGGGCACATACCTGGTAGCTCCAATGTGGACGAAAGTATTTTGGCTGCTGGATCTTCGCAAGCAAGTGTTGAGCAAACCAACTAGGATCAGGAACCTGGATTGAATACCAATAGACCGGGCCACCACCTCGAGTTCAGGACATGGAGCTATACGTCTAGGAGATTGTCGGTGGGTGGTATAGCTCAGGAATGGTCTAAGGTCAAGCGATCTTAATTAAGATCTGGCTGGAGAGAATCTACTTTGAAGTCCTTGAAGACCTGCTCGGACTCGATGGATCAATAATATATAATTAGTGTATCAAATATTATAACCCAACGGCACTACCCTTGGAAGATTTTAAGCTTATTTATTTCTTGTAGAAAAGTTAGCTTATCCTACTGTTTTTCTTCACAAATGAGTTCTTTTTGTTTTGGTGAATCGGCTCTAAATGAGAGCCTTAATTTTAATTCTTCAGTCAGTCACATATTACAAGCTATATCTCTGCAAAGAACTAGATCGGTGAAACTGCCAATTTGGGATCCAGGTGACCTGGTTGCCTGGCTCCAGTCTAATTCACCAATATTAGATTCATTACTTTAAGCATCACGTAGGCTTGTTTGCTGTTGCTGGCATCAGGCAGAAGGGTGTATAGTGTATAACCGTACTCTTTTGAAAATTTCACCACAGCTTTATGAACATAATGAAAATTTTATTATTTTACATCCAGCTTTTGGATCTTAAACCGATGCAGCTTCGTTCAGGCAATCAGGTTGTAAACTTTTATCCCATTGTGATAAGAATGTCCATTGCATTGGTTACATATGTTGTAAATTTGGGTGGACAGCAACGAACAGCTGACTGTCACGATGCCTTGTTCGTTACAATACGAATTCCCATTCATACAGCTTCGCGCACTGTAATTAGTAATTGGAACGAGACCGAGTTGAAATAAGCGGTATATCGGCTTCTTCTGGCAGCATGCGCACAGCTGTTGCGTCGCTTAATTGATATGAACATTCCTAGGAGAGATTCTTGCGCTAGGCAATTGGCGTAGAAAAAAAAAAAAAAAAAAAAAAAAAAAAATGTTTGCCAAATCATAGGTAAACCTGGCTTATCTCAGAATAATTTAGCTGTGAACTTCGAGCCAATTTAATGATTCCAAGTTTGTTTCCATCAATGAAATTAAAATGTAGATTCTACTACATATCTTAATTTCTATTATTTGTAATTTAACATTAATTGCATAATAATTCTATTTATGATTTGTTTTCCTAAGGCTCGCAATGAGAAAATGTTTGATTGTTACTATTATTCATTGTATGTATATCTTTTTACATTCATTGTATTGCCGTTCTGTGGTCACCAGGAGTTACAAACACGTCTCTCACAGATGCTGTGCATCGTTACATGCCGAATAATGATGCAAGTTTTACACAAAAATAAAACTTGTATTATTTAGCATAAACGATGCACAGCATCCCAATAAGGGCTCCTGGAGACTCCTATGACAGAAACCCGCCAAACAACATGGCGGCTACCTGGGACCACGAGGCAAAATTGGCGCGAACGCGGCGCCATGTTGGCAAAATTGGACCGGAAACGGAAGGAATAGTGTAAAATTAGAGGAAAGTATAACCCGCACTCTCACAGATGCTGTGCATCGTTTATGCTAAATAATACAAGTTTTATTTTTGTGTAAAACTTGCATCATTTCTAATGGCGGCCATCTTGGATTTTAATTTTTTTATAGGTAGGGCTGTATTTTACTTGTTAAGCCCTTTCATTTGATACCTATACTGAGGGGGTCGTGGAAGAATAAAGTAATCCCCTACTTTGTAGCGGCGGCCATCTTCGACCGATTTCCACACAGAGAGAGAGAGAGACAGACACGTCAAACTTATAACACCCCGTCGTTTTTGCATCGGGAGTTAAAAATGGGGAAGTCAATACTCACGTGACATGGCAACATAATTCTCAGGCTAGCCAATGTAAAGGCTAGAGGTAAAATAACTGTGAACGGTCTATAGGCTCAGTGGATGCGACCACAGATTACGTATTTAACTGATCTGTGGATGCGACCACTGAGCATGATGCGACAGCTTGTCAGCGTCAGCTGATTTTGATATATTTGCCGTTTGAGAATTTGAGGTTAGAAATTAGAAAATAAATAATATGAAATTGGGAAAAGTTTCAAATTATAATTTGATTCAACTTATTTAACTTTAACATAATCTTATTGAGAACATGTCGCACGAAGAAACATTTAACAAAGAAGCCGTGCAAACAATTTTTACATTTCTAAACTCAAACGTATCCAAGTCTGATGTACCCAACATACAATCGGAATTAAAACAAGATTTCGTCCTCGCTAAAAGAAAAAGCAAAGTTCGGAAGCAAAAACATAAGAAGAAGAAACAGTGCTTGACTAGAAAAGAGAAGAGAGACTTGGGGTTTTACTGTATTCCTAGAAATGGTTTGAAATATGAAGAGGTTATACCTATGAACGAGATGTGGACAGGTTACATGGAACAACTTTTAGAATTAAACAGACCTGTACCAGAATATTCTAGTAAAAACTGGGAAAGTTTTACCCAGAGTGTGTATAAAGCTGATTTTCATGGAAGCATACTAAAGGTTATAAGATCAAAATGTCCTAGTTTAGTGGATAAAATTGGTATTTGTGTAATGGACACTAAAAACACATTCAAAATTGTTTCAAGAGATAATGTGCTTACAACTATACCTAAAAAAGAGAATGTATTTCAGATGCATTTGAAGGATTTGAAAATAACATTGTTCGGGAAACATTTGTGTATAAGACCAGCCGAGAGATCTACTAAGAAATTCAAAGGACATTTTCATCCAGACTTATGAATAATAATAAATTATTATAATATTGTATTTAATTTCATATTTTCTTTTTTTTTACTCTGTTGATCATTTAAACACATTTTCTTAGCAATCTTAAAGATCTTATAATGTACCTATTTATAATATATCTTATAATGCATATCTTATGTTTTTGTAATCTGGAATAAATAGATAGTTAAAACATTTTTATGTTAAAATTAAGTCATGCAAACAGTGGAAAAAAACTAGTGTTATTTATTCAGGGTCTAAGTTATCTACATAGCAAATTTCAGCTCATTTTGTTCAACTGTTTAGGCTAAAAGAGAAACACATTCTTTGCATGCATTCATACTTTGTATTATTTTCACTGCCATTTATTATCATATTTCAATGGAGTAATAATAAAAAAAAACAATTCCATTAATATAAATATTCTAATGTGTCAAATTTGCCAATCTCAACTTTCTCAATATATTCTGGCAATTATCAATATTGCCTGTACAGATTTCCAAATACATTTGCAATGGCAAAACTCTTGGTGAATTGATCTGTAGCAGTATTTTCCTTGCTGTGACTAAATCCCCTCTTAGTATGTGGCAGACGGCAGCCTTCGCCCAAACAGATACAGCTATCATATCTCTCATTTGATATGGCAATACAGAAACCAAGTCATGGATCATCGGAGGGTGTAGGTGTTCTACTGCATCAGTTATTCGATCTAAGTTGATAAGCGCCTCTGCAGCATAAATGTGAGCCCATGCTTTATGACTGCTTGATGCTTCCGGTTGTGTCAGCAATTCATTAGCGCTTGCTAATGCTGCCAATGGGTCCTTCAGATGTAATAACACATAACTTTGTAGCACAAAGGTTGAATTCTTCAGTTCACATCTCTGTTTCCAGTTAATGGGAGGGCCGGGAGGTGCCTGTATAAAGGGTGCTGTTACATCAGATGGTGGCTCCTGATTTGGTAATAAAGTTTCTGCATTCCTCAGACATAACACTGCAAACTCTAATGATAGAGATGGCATAGCGAATGACTCGCCCGGAGAATGTAAATATTTTTCCTTTGAATCTTTTGCGAGTAAGATTCTAGTGTGAGATCCACTTCCCAGTTTCTTCATGGTGTACTGTTGGGCTTCCTCGCTGCAACACTTCTTGATACAACATTCGGCCAAGTGCATCCATATTCGTGGGTTATTGGGGTAATGACGAGCTGCTTCTACAAAACACTCAAATGCTCCTTCACAGGTGTTGGAAGCAAGTAATGCCAGCCCCAAATTGTACACATACAATGTCCTATCCTTACAAACTATTAATCTCTCACTGTCAGGACTCTCCATGACCTTATAATGCTCCTTGACAGCATGTTGAAAATACTTTGTTGCCAAAAATGGCTTCTTTATTGACAAATATATAATACCAAGATTATTGTTGATAGCAGCCCATATATCTTCACCTTGTGATTTCAAATCATAATTGTACTTCATAGTTTTATATTTACCGAGCATATTTGCCGCTTCTTTTACATCACCACTTACATATATTTGTTGAGCAAGAAGAAAAACATTCTCTATCGAGTTTGTGTTGAGATTGAGCTTGTTCTGATTGCCAGTTAGGAGCTGAGCTCTGCAGACGAGTCTTTCATATAAACCATTCACTTCAGTGTCGTTTTTTAGCTTATCCCCATGAGTGTTTGCTATTTCTAGAGCCTTGTCATATGTACGCCTGCAGAGTGTAGATTCCAATAGGAGTAGAACAACCTGTCTGAACAATTGTGTATCCTTAAGTTTAGTTATTAGTAGCTTTTCTAATAACACTGTGCATTGGTAGTAATAACGTGAGTGATAAAGCAGAACTGCATAGTTGTAAACAACATATGGGGACGTAGAATCCTTGATTTCTATATCTGGAAAACTCTGCCCTGTCATCTGTGCGATAGCCTTTTTAAATTTGCTGACTTTCTTCAAATCGTCAGCAAACAATTCAACGACTGCCTTGTTGTGCAAAACCCGCTTGTTGTTATTTCCAACGAGGCCTTCCAGCTCCTTGATATTTTGAAGAGCAGTAGAATATTCTTTTTTTACGAAACACTGATGAGCTGCAATAGCAGGTTCTTCGTTCTTTGTGTTTGCCATAGTAGAAGAAATCAAATTTACAAAAGAAATTACAGTATTTTAACTATTTATTGTACAGAAAATATTTATTTTGCCTTTTTTTATAGCTAGAAATTGCAAAAATCACAGAACAAAGAATGAATGAAATAATAAAAACCACAGATAACAATTTTTCTGTATCTGTGCACGCCGAGTCGCCTCCAAGAAGGTCATATTCAATGGAGTTCGCGCCGAGCACACTAAACTGATGCAAGAAAATGTTCGTTCAGTGCCACTCGCCACTCACTCCAGCGCGTGTTTTGGTTCAAACATTTAACATAAACATGAAAACATTTTAAAAAATTCGGCGCTTTTGGTGAATAGTGCGGAAAAATGTCCCCCCCCCCTCCCCCCCCCCCGCCCCCCAGTACATTATAAAATAAGGGAATGATAAATGTAAAAATATTATATTATTATGATGTACTACATTACCATGCAAACTTTCACCGAAAATTGGTTTGAACGAGATCTAATATCATTAGTTTTTTTTAATACGTTATAAGTTATAACGTAAACCGCATTTTACCTTTCATTAAATCAACTCAAATATATTATAAAAATAAAATGTAACTTGCTGCTACGGAACCCTTCATGTGCGAGTCCGACTCGCACTTGCTTTTTGTAGATTAAATTTATTATAATCTGTGCAAGTGCAGATAAAAAAATATCTACTGTAAACGTCTTCTGTGGTTAACGTCAAAAGTCAAAATGCCAAACGCAAAATCCTCGAAATTCAGCAAAATCTAATAAGTACGTTGTAATTTTATTAAAAACATGAAACAAAAATTCAACAACAGGTGCAGAGGATAATAAAAAAATGCGGAGTTTGTCACGCAAGTCTATATTCTTGCTGGTGGCGACTGTAGTTGCGTTATATTTCACGATAATATTGTTTATGTTGACTCCACTACACGGGAATAAAAGTGCAGTGTATTACAATGGATATATGGATCACCTGAACATGAGACATCCTATGTTTTATTTGAATTGGTGTAAGGAGCTGCATTTGAGGACGCCTCCGTCTAACGCAGTGGCTCTAGTTTCCTACCCAGGCAGCGGGAACACTTGGCTACGATACCTACTACAACAAGCTACAGGTACGTTTTGACAGTTATTATACACCAGCTGCGCCCAGCGGTTTTACCCGCTGTACTGTAGCATATGTGTTACTCCAAGGTCTAAGCTACATTTATACCAAATTTTAGCTCAATCCGTCCACCCGTTTAGGCGTAAAGAAGTAACAAACATACACACACACACACACACACACACAAACACAAACTTTCGCCCTTATAATATTAGTGTGAGTGTGATTTTCTTACTTAAATAATAATTATGAACAATATAATTATTGATAAGCAATAGCACATAAATATTATTTTTGACTAAGTAGTATTTATAACAAGAAATAAATAAAAAAGTTATAGGTACATCTTTAAAGTTCTGGTTTCTGGAACAAATGTCACAAACTAAAAGTTAGTTTTATCCTTTGCAGGAAAAATCCTGTAGGGTTTTTGCAGTTATCTGTTTATTCGCCGGGGAGGGTGATATTATGTTGAAAATAATATTTCGTTGTGATGTTACAATACAGAGTTATTATTCATTCAAACATCATAGAACCCAATGGGTTGATGTGTTGCTGGTTCATTTTTTGAAGTGAAAACTTCTTTAGCGGCGCTGAGCACTTTTTTGTATGGGTAATATCTCCCACTCTTTCTACCGTGCCTGAGTGTGCTGCTCTGTTTAGGTGGCACAGGGGGCTTAGACAAGCGCGCGCCCGATTTTTTTTTTTATTTTTTTTTTTTTTTTTATTAGACAATTAAATAGGTTCGAATCAAATCTGTTTGTTTCTTACTTAAGTTATCATAAACCAATTGTATCAGTTGTAAAAATTTGCGATGATGATTCTGATAATAACGATGGTGTAAAAGTCGTCGAAATTATGGATGGAAGTTGATTTTTCTGAGAGATAAAATTTAATGTTATATATAGGGTCAAAGTGGGTAAATGTAAACAGAGGTAAATGGTAACGCTGGCCATAATTTCTTCATTTTTACTATTATAGGATTCTGAGTGCATCAGAATACATTAATAGTATTTTATCTAAGAAATGCATTTCAATATTTCAGTGTTAGATGTCAAAAAATATTATTTTGATGTGTTTATTATTTTTCGGCAAAATCCATTGAAAAACAGTTTTCAAGTGATGAACAGTATGTACTTTAGTACGAAAACTATTGAGGTAAACTATAATGTTTATTAGCTAGAGAGATGAAATTGAATTAAGCGGCATGTTTAAGATGTTGTTTTCTCTCTATATAATTTCCGCAATTTTTTAAATCTGCGTTTACAATTACCTCAATATTTAGTGCCTTGGGTAAAATGTAAACACAATTTGGGGTAAATGTAAACGAGTGAGGTAATTGGAAACACAATACTTTTTGCTTTCAATATGTTTAGTGATAATGAGGGGGTAATTGTAAACATTTCATTTCAAGGCTAAAGTCATATGCGGAGGGCAAATGTATGATAGAAAGAACTACTATGTTTCTCTCCGGAAGATATAGATGATATGTTTTATAAAAAAATGAATTTCAAGAAGCCTGCGAGTTTTATGTATTTCCTACTACGGTTATATTAAATTCTGAGTAGGAAAAAAATTTTCGAGACAAAATAAAATCTCTAACTTGCATTAGGACGAAAAAAGGGAAAATGCTTTAGAGAAAAAAAGATAAAACTGATAAGGAGAGTGAAGAAATTATGAATAACAATGGGAATTCATGCAACTAAAATCAGTTTTAAGTTAGTGTAAGATGAAATTAAGTGTTTATGTACATATTTATGTCCAGTAGTAGTATAATTTGTTCAGTAGCAGTATTTCTTAATGTTTTCAAAAGTTATTGAGTTATTGATGTACTTACAGAGACTGTTTACATTTACCTCCTTTTATTAGTTATAATTATGTTAGGAAACATCATTATGTTTACATTTACCCCAAAATAAATATTTTACCTCCTGTTATAGATAGGGACTTTTAACCATAAAATACTCATTAGAAAGATCAAACCTTGCACTAAATAATCTTTTCTTCTGTGCTATGTAGTAACAGTTAAGAATTGCGTGTTTACAATTACCCCAAAATGGTAGTTTTTGAAATTTTGCGTTGGGGTAAATGTAAACTTGTAATAAAAACCAAAATAAGTGTGCTAGAAGGTTTTGTTATATCCTACTTCATATGTTACTTCACTCTGAGTCCCTAGAAAAAAGAAATAGTATAATAAGTCGTCACAATTTTTTTACACGATGATAAAAGCACTGCGACCTTCAATTTTTTTCAAAAGTGTTTACATTTACCCACTTTGACCCTAAATAACGATATAATATTATAAATAATAACATATAAATTGTCATATTTGTGTACGATAGCGCAATAAATAAACATTGTATTCTACCTCATAAATGATAGTATTTTTATACTTATAATTAAACACAACGTTAATATTGAAGTTTTCACTTCTGCCGGCACTCCCGGAGTGCTACCTTTTTTTTTTATGTGATGAAGTAGAAGACGAACAAGACGCTCTCCTGATGTTAAGAGATAACGGCTGCCCATAATCAGTACAGTGTTACCTAGGATTTCACAATTATGTGAAATTCTAGGAGCACAATTGCCAGCCCCCGTTAAAGATAGAATATTATTCATTCAAAATCAAGGCAGATCTGTTGAATTGCTCTATATAAAATATTGCAGGCATAATGACAGGATCAATATACATGGACTATGGTCTCCGAGTGCACGGCTTCCCCGCAGAGAATGTCACAGATGGGTCGGTGTTGGTTGTGAAGACACACGAACATCCTCCTAAGGAACAGGACAAGTTCTATTCTGCTATACTCCTCATCCGGAACCCCAGGGATGCCATGCTTGTGAGTGATCATAACTTAATGGCTATCCTACCAATGAATATGTGAAAGTTTGTTTCCGAAAATTACAACTTGGGTGTCTTCAAGTCGAGGGTTAATAGGTATTTGCTAGGCATGTGTGTAACAGCTTCGACCACGTCTTCATTTACCAACAGGTGAGACTGTGGTCAAACGCAGTTCTATTCTATATAAAAAAAAAAGTTTGTATTTTGAATGTGTATGCATCAACCTTTTAACATAACTAATAAGTTTTATATACCTACAACATAAGTGTGACCTATGTGTATAAAAGGAGAGAGTGACTGGCGGATCTATCAATGCAGAGCCCAAACCGCTGAACGGATTGGGTTGAAATTTGGAACACACATAGTTTCCATGATGTGGACCTCTGCTAAGAAAGGATTTGGCTACGCACGCAAAGCTGCGAGCATAAGCTAGTATGTAAATATAATAAAATTGTTATAATCATAACAATTAAAAAAAAATTATATATTCAATATTGAAAAAGAATCTAAAATCACTAGACAGATTTATTATTATTCATCATCATCATCATCATCAAACCTACATCAACTTTTCTCCACATATTAAATTAGTGGACCCACCCACACTTCGTTGCGCCGAACAAAAAATTACGACTCTTTCTGTAGTATATAATGTATGTATTATACATATAAAGCTTCCTCTTGAATCACTCTATTTAAAAAAAACTGCATCAACATCCGTTGCATAGTTTTAAAGATTTAAGCATACTTAGGGACAGACAGACGTTTTATACTATGTAGCAATTAGCCTTAAAAAAATATATTAGTTCTTGTAACATGAAAAGACATTTAGTACCCAATTATAATCAGATATTTAAAGACATTATAAGTTACCTATTCTTTTAAAATGTACAGAATGTTTTTATTTAGAAGTCTGCTTCAACCAATATCTTATTAACTTGACAGCATACCTACAACCTACATACGTAAATGTCTTTGAAATTTGTGAAATTATTATATAACTCTTATTAGTACTTCTGTGTTAAGCTTATTAATTATTGTTATTATAATCATTATTATGCTTTAATGAAATATGCTCTATTTTTGTTATAATTTGCTTATTTATGTGTACAATGACAATTTATATTACACCTAATGTTTTATCCAAATTTATATTTTTATTTCTATACAAACCTTGTTTTTTTTAGAATATTTAACATTTTAGGGCTATTAGTGGGCCACAGACATTGTTTCTGAATTTATTTGGGAGGTTTTCAATTCAGGCATGTTTCATTCTGCGCCCATGTAGATTCTTTTGCAAAATTCTCTCAACGCAATTCATATTTCTAAATCAGAGATATGTGTGAAAGAAGTAGTAGTAGCAGGTTAAAAAAGCAATTCTACAAGTATCTACACATTCCCACCTTGAGATGTTTTTCAAAATGTACAGTTTATAAAATTACTTTGTGCAAAGAGCTTAGTGTTTGTGTTATTATAAAAACATTATATTATTTTCCATATTTACCAATTTTGATTAACATGTCTGCAATATATATTGTCATTGTGTGTGTGTGTGTGTGTATAATTTCAGTAATATAATTTTTAACATTTTAGTTGCATTGAAACATTTGTGTATTATCTTCACTCGCTGGAATGTATGGAGACTCATCAACATTTCACTGTTAAATGGTAAATATTGTTTCTAGAAAGTTTTTTTTAAATTAAATGATATAGGTAAAAATGTTTTAATATAAATTTTATGTTTACTTCAACTATTTGGTTTGCTTTAAAAGTTAATTTACTTTTTAAAACATTACAGTGAGTACATATCTTCTAGATTCAATTTTTTTATTTTAATTGCTCACTGAAACATAAAATATCATACATTACAAATAATTAATTAAAGCCTGTAAAATTACTGCAACTTAAATTTTAATCAATAGTGGGCTTATTTAGTATACATTTGTGAATAATAATATTCCAGGCAGAGTTCAACCGGCAGCATAAAGGACACGTGGGCATTGCGCCCAAATCAGCCTTCACCAAGAAATCTAATGAAAGTCAAACGAAAACAGGTAATTGTACTGCCACATTACTTGGTTCGTTTTAATTACTACTACTCTTACCCGAGTGCATTTTAAGCCTGCCACTTACGGTACGACGATATCGTCAACGATCGCACCAAACAAACCTGCCACATACGGTGCGATGGATCGAAACGATCCGTCGTCAACGACCAATCGAGACGATATCTTTTCTACGATCAATCATTAATCGTGAAGCGCTATACCTACTCTGTCGATCCATCGTTTACAATATCGTACACGATATCGTCATCGATCAAGTAAATCGTTGACGATCTCGACATACACTGGCGATCGCACCGTACCTAACCTGTGTGCACGCTTTAGCGTTCAAACAAACGTTTGGTGCTTGGCATCGGGGGAGGGGGCAACAGGTCCATCGCTATTAGAAATAAGACTGCCAATCCTTAAGTTGCTTAAGTTTTTCTGTACCTAATCTGGTGTTTTAATAAAGTGTCATCAATCAATCGACCAATCTGCTGTATTATGATCCGTTTTTACTCCTTTTTTCTGCAAAATTCGTGATAAAAGAGGCAGACAACAGCACAGAGAGACACAGTGCAACAGAGAGGGTCACCCGTAAAATGTTTATTGTATTTTTCAGACTGGGAGTCCCACGTGAGCATTAAGCTGACCTCCTGGGAGTCTCTGTACCAGCAGTGGGTGGGTCGCTTCCCGGGCCCCATACACATCGTGTTCTATGAACTGTTGGTCGCTGATACAAGGCACACGCTCGACGGGATACTCAAGTTCATCAACTATACTGTCACTGATGTAAGTTGCATCTGTCTGTCTGTCTGTGTGTGAGCATTAAGCTGACCTCCTGGGAGTCTCTGTACCAGCAGTGGGTGGGTCGCTTCCCGGGCCCCATACACATCGTGTTCTATGAACTGTTGGTCGCTGATACAAGGCACACGCTCGACGGGATACTCAAGTTCATCAACTATACTGTCACTGATGTAAGTTGCATCTGTCTGTCTGTCTGTGTGTGAGCATTAAGCTGACCTCCTGGGAGTCTCTGTACCAGCAGTGGGTGGGTCGCTTCCCGGGCCCCATACACATCGTGTTCTATGAACTGTTGGTCGCTGATACAAGGCACACGCTCGACGGGATACTCAAGTTCATCAACTATACTGTCACTGATGTAAGTTGCATCTGTCTGTCTGTCTGTGTGTGAGCATTAAGCTGACCTCCTGGGAGTCTCTGTACCAGCAGTGGGTGGGTCGCTTCCCGGGCCCCATACACATCGTGTTCTATGAACTGTTGGTCGCTGATACAAGGCACACGCTCGACGGGATACTCAAGTTCATCAACTATACTGTCACTGATGTAAGTTGCATCTGTCTGTCTGTCTGTGTGTGAGCATTAAGCTGACCTCCTGGGAGTCTCTGTACCAGCAGTGGGTGGGTCGCTTCCCGGGCCCCATACACATCGTGTTCTATGAACTGTTGGTCGCTGATACAAGGCACACGCTCGACGGGATACTCAAGTTCATCAACTATACTGTCACTGATGTAAGATTCATTCGACACTAGTAATAGTGTGTGTGGGTGTGTATGTGTTTGTTTGTGTGTGGCCAGTGGGTTGTCCCAAGTAACGGAAGGAAAGACGTAGAGAAGACTAAACCCTTTCAAAACTGGCGTGCACAATTGTAGACATAAGATATAATGAAAAAAAATTGCATACCTTAATCTTAATACTAAATAGAACGGGGGTCACATTTGTCCACATTAAGAACTAACTAACTAACTAGATTTTTCCGAAAAGTTGAAGACTAAATTTTTTTTTATAGTCTCCTTACTATACTTTAGACACATGGAATTTACCAATTCCTTAGGATGAAAAAAAAATACAGATCTGAAAGGGTTAACACAATAGATTCCAATGGGTCGAAGTGTTGCTGACTCTGCAAGTCCCCATTTCAAATAGAGAAGGACCTAAGATTGCTCTAAACTGAATATTTACATGTGACAGCTTAGGACAGGCAGGAGGAACGTCTTCTTGTGTCGGAGGCCAAGACCCAGTTTGGGTCGCTGTAATGAGAGTTGGGGTCGTCTCGTACATTTAATATAAAAAATGTGGTAAAAGTTAGGTGTGCTCATCAATTAAAGGAGGTGACTTCATGTTGATTATATTAAAAAAAATATCCAAATTTTTATACAGCGGGATATAGAAGACTTATAAATTTTTAATTTAGCATGAGCCTTATTTAGGTAATGAGTCTCAGAGCAATTACTTCATACTTCCAGGTAGAAATGGACTGTGCGATGAAAAACAAAGAAGGCATCTACAGGCGTCGGAAAAAGCACCAAGACTTCGATCCCTTCACGCCGGAAATGTACAAAACTATAGAAGAAGTCAAAAACAGACTGCTTACCGTCATCAAGGATTATGTGCGAGTCATGGACACTACTGATGAAAACTATTTAGACTAGTACATTTTTTCCAGTAGTAGAAAAAAAAACAAAATTTCGGCAAAGAAATTTTTAATTTATTTAGACTAGTACATTTTTTCCAATAGTAGAGAAAAAGAATTTAGTAATCGTCTGAGCAAAACAGAACAAAATAAGAGGTTTTTCTTTCTATGAAAGCGTTAAACTATTAAATAGGGCCCTTATTCATTTCATTTCTTTATAAAATTGATTTACCATGAGATTTATTACTGAGCTTTTACAACATAAAATTATAAATCGATAGAATTACTTGTAGATTAAATTAAAGATAAAACAAAAAATTACAAGTGAAGATTTAGGCCTTAATATTTTTTTTAATAACTGGTTTTTGCAAAGGTTTTTCAATGTCCTATAAATATGTCCAATAAATAGATTTATCAGTTTGTATGTTAAGATTATTGTAAAAAAAATCAAGTCTTCGAATTGGCCTAATTTTCTAATGAACACTTTAATTGCTGAACGAATTTAAATAGGGTCATAAAAGTAAAATTATATTCGAAAAAAAACTAAATAATCGACATTAAGTAAGAAATTTAGAAGTAATCTTGAGGTTCTTCTGACTCGGCGTAGCAGCGGGCTAAAATTGACCAATCACAGCGCTTGGATGGAGATGTCAAAATAATTCAAGCACCTTCATTGGTCAATTATGTTAAAAATAATTTAGTTCATGTTTATTACTGAAACAATAATTTTGTGAGTTTTTAAATATGGGAGAAGCCACCGGCTCCCTAAACATACTGAAAACTAGTTTAGGAATAGATGAATTCAATAAAAGTTAACCAAATTGATGTCATTAAACTTTTGAGTATATGTCTTTCCGCTCTGCGTCGGTTAAAATGCATCCTTATGCATAGATGGTTGGTTTTCAATGTAAATAAATATTTTGTCTAAAATGTAGTTATTACCACGCGCACGAATTACGAATCTATGAATTGATGTGACACACAAGTCTATATATTTCTTAGCACGGAATGTGCGGCCTCTTGTCTTGTTGTCAAGTCAAATTGTCATCCCATACATTCTCAAAAGTAGAATGTAAGGAATGACAGTTCAACTTGACAGGAACCCTTGTAACATGGCGTGCGGGATAAGGCGGGTTCATCAGGGGTGCCGAGGATACCCCTGAGGAACCCTTTTTTGACTCAGGAAAAATGCGTTACGCATCATCACTCCGCGCTGGGGGGCGGTATGTGGGACTCCCCCGCCGAAGATGGGCGTGGTGGGGATACCCACTAAAAAACCTGGGGGTGTTCCTGCGGGACGCCATAATGCCGGGGCAGCGGGTACGCTGAAGCATTCATCCGCGGACGCATGTTAGCTCCCTAAGGACAACTCGGGCCAGGCCCATATATCTTAAACTTTTAGCTCAATTTTTAGAAAGAAATTATATATAAGTTAAGTGTAAGTAATATATTATAGAGTTCTTGTCGGTTTTTAGTTCTTAGTAGGTACTTTTCTAAATGATCTTTTACGTGCCAGTTTTCAATAAATAAATAGTTTTTTTAATTCAGCTATAATTATTGTTTTTTGGCTCAGTAGTCAGTCATTTTCAAGCAGCTTGGGAAAGTATTATTTTTTTAAAGAATTTTATTTAGATATATACTCGATACCCATATTTCTTTGTATATTATTTTAAAGTTCTCTAGTCGTAATCTAGTCTAGTAAGTAAACTAGTTTTTAAATATTGTGTTATATGCAAATTTTATTCATGTCCAATTGTGATCATGTCCAATGTCCATACAGTATTATTATCTACATAAAGGACGCTCCGGCACTAAGATAAGAGTGATCAAGGGAGTCATACAAGCGCATGTGGCTACGCAAAAAAAAAATGTACTGAGATGACCACTGTCATACAACGACTATCATTCCAGTAAATAGTTCATACAAGCGATTGGCGCTTGTCTAAGCCTAATCCGTCATGCCGGATGACGGAATTAATTCTGATATTACATTTCGCAATCCGTTCCGATCCGAATCATGACTTAACGTGACCATACGTCCCGCTTTGAGCGGGCCAGTCCCGCTTTCACACTATCTGTCCCGCTGTCCCCAGAAGGAACAAAAATGTCCCGCTTTAACTTCCATTCGTTTACTTTTGATGGTCAGAATTATAAAATGTTCAAAGCTCAAAATATGCTGTTCGCACAATAAAAAATAATCTCGACGCTCTAAGCAAATGAAAAAATCCGGCCCTGTTCTTACTTGAAAACGAGATCCGACCCGCTTTGACGAAAATTATAAATGGTCACGTTAGTCATGATTCATGACAGTGTTCGTAAAAATATAATAATTACTACTTTGGTCCGTTGTCGGTACGCAATACTTTGGCTGCGGTGGCTTTTTTTAGTACTATCTGCAGTGACGATAATTACGCACAGTATGGTCATAAAAAAGGTTCGTGATTGCCGCAGTCAAAGAAATCGGATGTCGGACAGTAGTCGGATAGCTGTAGTGCGTATACTACCATAATATCAATATTTTGTATGTTTTACGGTCACACCGGTCCGTTATTTGGCGGATATACAGTTGAGACGTATTGGTTTTGTTATAGTTACTTCTTAATTTTATTAATCGTTAAACATTAATGTTTGTACTTTGTACCAAAGAAATTGATGCGCGATTACAATCTAAGACGTAGTCTGTTGAGACCCTGAAGTTTAAACAGAGAAAGGTTTATTATTGTCACAAAAAATGTATATGTAATATATGTTTAATTATTTTTTAAACCAGCAGCTACTTAATAAGTTAAAAAAAAACTTGAGAGGTGTCAAGGGACACCCGGATGGAACGAAGTTCGATTAATGAAAATATCTGGCTTGCTTTCTATAAGAGAGAGAGAGACAGACAGAGAAACATGCGCACGCCGCACAGCTTACAATAGCTTACTATAGCAAAAAGTGTCGTGACAACTTTTCGTAAGAATTTTTTCCGTCTAGCCCCCTTTCACAACGCGCGATAAGGAACTTCGTTCCAAAAAGTATTTTTGAGGGAATAGGCTCAGCGTTATACTACGCGCTGAGGGTCTATTGGCTATTGCCCAACGAAATGTAAAACACTAGAATCCATAGACAAAATTGCGTACATTACTTGCTTAAACCTCCTCATTTATGAGTAATATAACAAACACAGCAATGTACAATGAAGTTGTCATCAACCAAGTGGGTGTGAATTAGCCAATAGGCCCTCTGGTTTACACCATTCGTTACCATTTTGTCTAAAAGCAAATACATAATTAATATGTTATAATCATTATTATAAGTATGTGTTATCATTTGAGTGTATAATTGTGTTATATTCGCTAAAACAAACTAGAATCCTCATCTACCTCAAGTTACCGTTACTTAAATTTCACACCAAATATTTTGCATTTCTCCATAGTTTTAAGTAATAATTCAACGAATAGTTCCCAATAGGCCTAATATAGTGTATTTGATAAATCCGCACACAGTTTTGTGAGCACAATGTGTATTTTATTTATTGTTAACTAAATATAGTCTGCGTCATGCCTTGCTATAAAATGTTGCACGCCGTGACGTCATCACTATTTATTGATTATTTGCTGCAAAAACGTATCAATCTCAAATTTTTAGATATGGTGGAAGAATAAAATATTGTTTTTTTGTTGATAAACAGAAACACTGATAAAATCAGCACATTTATTTATGCAACTTTACATTCTAAATAGTTTACCTACCAGAAACCTCGTAGAAATCATGTTTTTTTTAGATAAAGCGTTTTTGCAGGAAATGTCCTACATTTGTTATATTTAAATTAAAAATTTATTTATCATGTTAAACATATCAAATAATTTTTGAATTTGTGCCATCTTTTCGATCATGTTATCTTATTGCATTTATTAAATTTTTAGTTATTTAGATAATATAATATTAATAATAAAAAATGAATCTCTATTGTTAATAAAATCGATTTTAGAAGCTCAACAGGTTTTTGATTGACCGATTTCTCAGACATCATCATCACTTGCCTCATTAAAGATAAAACATGTTTCTTTTCGTATTTTGGTGGTTTTCGTATGGTTCGGCAATAAAGTTCAGGGTCTGTTTTACTGGCTCAGAGCGAAGAATGGGCTAAAATTGACAAATGACCAGCATTAAAAAAAAACGTTTTGTGGACTTGAAGCCCTATGTTGGCCGTATTAGTCTTCGCTCAGATTCAGTGGTAATACACCCTAAAAGCCGATTATATTTCTAGTTCCCCCCAGGGGGTATTCAGAGAACGTATTGCCCCTACATGTCGCTTGGGTAGATATTTTCCACCGGGTGACGACTGGGAATTCGATTCCCAATGACCACCTATAGCGATAGGCGGACTGGACTTCCTCTTGGCGGGATGCGTTCCATTATACGCATAATCACAACAGTTTCACACGATAATAATTATTACAGATACATACCTAAATTCTCATTGTTTATATTTATTATTATAATAAATCTAGTATTTCTATTATTATATTTCTACTTATTTTGTTTATTAAAATAAATTTATATAATATATTATCGGTATACAGTATACTTATAGATATGTACCTTCTTTAATCTATTATGTTTGTAGTGGTTCGTAGCAATCTTATTATTTGTTTTCTTTATTCCCTATAAATAGTATATGTACAATAATGGCACACAATTAAGTAAATATTTACGTATATTTATTTTAAATAATAACCTATGTTTTATTTGATCTAGGTATTAGTAGTTTTTAAGTAGTAACTATTTTTATTCAAAATTGTAAATTTTAAGTTTCGTCATCATAGGGGGGGAGCTGAAAATCAGCGTTGTGAACAACTCTGTTTGCAACATTAAGCTGAGCTCTCTCCCAATTGAGCAGAGATGCACAATGGCACAAGACGAGTTTTCTCTAACACACCTACTTAATTAAGTTTGTATAATATGTACCTTCATGCAGCAATTTAGTAACTAGAGTCTTTTCTCACTAAAGAGGTCCCGCGGAATTTAGCGGAACTAATTTTAAATTTTAACGATTATTGCTGAATTTCTTATCCTATTTATATATATTTTTATTTGTTAGATATATATATTTTTTTTTCTTTTTTCTTTTCTATGTGCCTGTGTCTCTGTGCTTGATAACCCTTTAACCGCCAGACTTAAAATGTGTGCATCTGCACTGAGTGTCTTTTTTTTGAAGTATCAGTAAAAAATCTGAAATTTACAGGGGAGTTAGTAAAAATATAGTAAAAAATAATGCACAGGGTCTCGAATTTCTAAAACTTGAATTGAACGAGATATGACCAAAAGATTAGGACACTCAATCCTGATGCGCCGCTAAATACGAATATTTTCAAAAGTATTGACCCTAGGATTATAATTTTTAGTTCTGGAGTTAGTAAAAAATTTCTAAAAACTTTTGGGAAATTTTCAAATCAATAGAATGTACCGTTACAGATTTATAACGGTTTAACTAGGACACTCAGTTCTTACGCCGTAAGGATTGAGTGTCCTGCTAAATATGGGTTTATTGGAATAAATACATAAAAATAACATTACCATCTTGTAGTCTGACCCTCAAAACAATTTCTAAAAGAGAAACTATGTCGAAAAAGCTTACCCTTTTAAAATAAATGAAAGATTTCATTTTTACGAAACGTCTGTACTGAGTGTCTTTTATTTTTGAAAAAAAAGGGTCAAATAGTTGTTTTAGAAATTTGGCACTTGGTGCAAAAGTTTTTACTAATTGAATACTAAAACATGATATATAATTTGTTTTTCTAAATTGTATATTTTTAGAGTAAATCCACTTTTTGCGGTTTTCTGTGAGTGTCTTTTTTTTTTCGAGGTTGAGCAAAATTAATGAAATTAACAGGGGAGTTAGTAAAAAATTAGTAAAAACTTTTGTAGTAAGTGGCGAATTTCTAAAACTTAAATTGAATTTTTTATGAGCAAAATACTAGGACACTCAATCCTTACGTTTTAAAAAAGTGAAAAACCTCGATATCTCGGTAAGTATTAACTTTTTTTTCAGGATTTTTTTTTCTAGAGTTAGTAAAGAATTTCTAAAAACTTTGTAAAAAAAAATATACAGGCTAACACGTGGTGTTACTGAGTTATAGCGGTTTAATTAGTTTCACTGAGCGTAAGAACTGAGTGTCCTAGTTAAACGGCTCTACAGATAAAACTAAACCTCGTAGATAAAAACAACTTAAATCCACGAGTTTTACTAATTTTTTACTAACTCTGGATATAAAATTCATTTTTGTAAGTTTTATATTTTTTGAGAAAATCCACATTTTCATGTTTTTCACTGAGTGTCCCATTTTTTTCAAAATATCAAAATGATTTTTTCAGGAGAGTTAGTAAAACATTAGTTACATCGTTTGCACTAGGTGTCGAATTTCTAAAACTAAAATTATTCTTTTTATGATCAAATAACTACAGTCCAGACGCCCGAAAAACATGAAAAACCTCGATATCTCGATAAATATTAACTTTTTTCCTAGGATTTTTTTTTCAGTAGTTAGTAAAAAATTAGTAAAATCTTTTGCACTAGGTGCCAAATTTCTAAAACTGAAATCAAATTTTTTATTATCAAAAAACTAGGACACTCAATCCTTACGTTTTAAAAAAGTGAAAAACCTCGATATCTCGGTAAGTATTAACTTTTTTTTCAGAATTTTTTTTCCAGTAGTTAGTAATGAATTTCTAAAAACTTTTACAAAAAAAACCAACAGGCTAACATGTGTTGTTACTGATTTATAGCGAATAATTAGTTTCACTGAGCGTAAGAACTGAGTGTCCTAGTTAAACGGCTCTACAGACAAAATTAAACCTCGTAGATAAAAACAACTTAGATCCACGAGTTTTACTAATTTTTTACTAACTCTGGATATAAAATTCATTTTTGTAAGTTTTATATTTTTTGAGAAAAAACACATTTTCATGTTTTTCACTGAGTGTCCCATTTTTTTCAAAATATCAAAATGATTTTTTCAGGAGAGTTAGTAAAACATTAGTTACAACGTTTGCACTAGGTGTCGAATTTCTAAAACTAAAATTATTCTTTTTATGATCAAATAACTACAGTCCAGACGCTCGAAAAACATGAAAAACCTCGATATCTCGATAAATATCAACTTTTTTCTTAGGATTTTTTTTTCAGTAGTTAGTAAGGAATTTCTAAAAACTTTTACAAAAAAAACCAACAGGCTAACATGTGTTGTTACTGATTTATAGCGGTTAATTAATTCTGTTTTACGGAGCGAGCTAAATGAATAAAGCCGTGAGTTGTTCTCAC
Organism: Hemithea aestivaria; assembly: GCA_947507615.1. NCBI lineage: Eukaryota > Metazoa > Arthropoda > Insecta > Lepidoptera > Geometridae > Hemithea > Hemithea aestivaria. Next base: position 11,652,580 of record OX382343.1, on the reverse strand, counting down.
CATGAATAATTCTTATACCTAGGCACTATTATTCAACTGACCACTATTTAATTTGTTGGCAATACTTTCTCTCTGATAACATACACGTTCAAACACTTGGCTGCCTCCCGACTCCCGGTGCCCAACTTTTACGAGGCTGCTGACTTTGGGAAGATCAACTTTTGCACACAGAATTAACACACACACGCACATACACACACACACACTAACACACATAATACACCTAGGGACCTGTTTAATTGAATAAGAAGGAGGGCGCCGGCAACTGCAACATAGTTTTATAAACTATCGCAATTTCCAACGTTCATGGCGTTTAAGATTAACGTGTATTTTAAGCGCAAATAAAGATTTATTATTTATATTAAGGGGTACGATTTTGCAAAATTACGCTAGGGCGTATTACAAGACGGATGTCGCAAAATTTAACAAAATTTATAAGAAACCAGTTGTTTAAGGATTTGAAATTTTAAAATTGGCGCCAAATGTATTTTTATTTATGTTATTGGCAAATGCTTCAGATGTACAGAAAGCAAATTAGAAAAAATTGATGTCAAATATTAACCTGTCAAAATTTTCAATTATATCTGTGCATTTTTGTCATTCAATCTTCCAGGCCTGGGACAGCTGGTTTTCTCAATGTTCCGTTTGGCGCTACTGTGCACTAAAAATTAAAAAAAAAAAAATGCGCCATCTTGAATCTTACATCTCGACTGTCATCACAACTGTCATCCTAGATCTGTGACTGTCATTCAACTTTGAAACGAGCGCCGGTTTTATCTGAATCCTGTGATCTCCTCGCTTTTTGCTTGAGTTGTAGATCCCTGATCAGCTTTAACTAATTCCCGTAATTCATTGCTTGAATAATTCTAAACTCTAAACTGTTCCTGCACTGTTTTTCGCCATGGTGACGTTAAAATGTTGTGTTGGTGTTTGTGATGCAACAAGCGCTACTCATCGCCTTTTTAACTTGCCAAAGGACAATAAGTTCAGACTTTCTTAGTGCCAATAACTAATCCCCTGCTCATTGGACTTTAAAAGGAGCAACTGCTGAGAAAACGTGTGTGTCACAAACACTTCGAATCTCGTCAGTTGGATGGAAAAGGAAGAAGGACACGCTATTCTTACCCCTGCCTGTTTACAGCTAAAGAAATAGAACACGGCATGCCCCTAAATTCCGAAGGTGGGTAATAATAATAAATAAATCCATTTATATCTGGCCATAGGCGGATTTTAGGGGGGGGGGGCAGTTCCCATTCGGCAGCATAATGAATGCTCATGTGCATTATTACTATTATTGTTGTCTTGCTTTTTTCTTCTTCTTTCGGTGCCTCTCCAACTAGTGAAGGTTGGCAGTCAGCTCAGCATATTTCTTCTTATCCTTTGCGAGGCGGAACAGTTCGGCGGCACTCGCTATCCCGGTCCATTCCCGGTCCGGCTTGCTTTTTTATTTGTGTTTTATAAGCCGTCGAATAAATATGTCTTTTTCTATATGTATTATTAACGGGTCAATATTCCGTTGGTGGAACAGTTACACAATTTTTATGTTTAAAATGTGTGATGATCTCTACCAATTCCAGCCATCATAAATCAATACCTAACCTGAGTAATATCAAGCAATAAATAGTCCACCAATAGAGCAAACATTGCAACATGTTGCTGTGATATATAACTAGCTGCGCCCAGTGGTTTTACCAGACCAGCTGTACTATGAATAGAATAGAATAGAAAACTCTTTATTGTTCACACAACAGTACAACAACTACTATGTGTTATTCCAGGGTCTGAGCTATCTCTATACCAAATTTCAGCTCAAGTGGTCCACTTGTTTAGATGTGAAAGAGTAACTAACATACATACAGACATTCATACAGACCTTAGCATTGTAGAGTACAGCGGGTAAAACCGCTGGGCGTCTCTAGTATTATAATTATATCATAACCACTCAAACGTCCCGACCGCTATAGCGGTCCGAAAAAAAGTTGAGTTAAACGTTACAGCCGCTACCGCGGCATTAGAGACTTAATACTTTAAAAACATGTTTTTATCTATGGAAATGCTGAAAAGTTGCGTAAATATAGTTGTAAATGGCTTTGTAATAAACATTCTAAATCTGTGGTCATAAAATCTGAAGCCAAGCTCTTGGCAACATTTAAAATTTATTTTTTGAAATTATAGTTTCGAAGTTTTCATGCGTGTCAGTGAAATCTGCGTTTAAAATGTTTATAATTCACCTTATTTTATTAAAATTATATATTATTATGATCCTCATGATACCATCTTTCGGAATTGGTACAGATATTAAGGAAATAAAGAAAATCAGGACAATTTTACATGTCTTAAAGTCGACATGTAAAATTTTTGTCGCGTTTGCCGCGTTTCCGTAATATTTTTCCATGATTAATTTAAATCAACTATTATTTTATTAAAATATAACTTAAATTTAGAAAAACAGTTCAACATAATTAGTTACATATACCTTACATTAAAAAATATCAACTAAAATTGTTTGAATTCATTGATTTAATATTTCCATTCTCAGGATTTTGTTCTAGGCGCTGAAGATTTATACACGAATGGGTGGTTTGTTTTGATTTATTGTGCTACAATGTTCTTTTCAAGTTATTATATTTTGGTATCAAATCAAAGCTTATATAATCTAGTTTAATAACATGTAGGTAAAAATAAGAAATATTCAGAGATGTTTCGTAAAAAAGTGTTTAAACCAAAAAAATACCTAAAATTTACACATATTGCCAAGTTATAATTTTTTTTACATACTTTGTGTTAATATTTAAATCAAAATTTTCAGATATTTTATTTCTTTATAGTTTTAACTATATCATGCTATTTTTGCATAGAAAATGGTTGAATAGTTTGCTAGAAAATAGACGTTTAGTAGGTATCAGTAGTGAGCGCTCGACGCGATTCTATTTGGATCGCGGACGCGGACGTTCAACGCATTTTCAACTGTCAAGCGCGGACGTGTGAGTGGATAATATTATTAAGATTAATATTTTTGTATGGTTTCAGAATATAACACCTTAAGTGAACAGTGTCAGTGGTGACAATGATGAAATGTTACTGGTTGTCGGGACAGAAGGTATTTAAACAATAATATATTACCTATTTCTCTTTGCGATCATACAATTCTACATAATTTCATCTTGAATGAAATTTCTACTGCTTAGTATGGGTTTGTATCCATGGACCCTAGAATCAGAAAAATTGGAAACAAATCTGCACAATTTGTGTTTCCACCATTTTTTTAAGAAAGTGTGCTCGGGCACTGTTGGCTGCTATTTCAGAAAACCCTCCATTGTTCATTTGTAGGTAATAATGTCAATTAGAAAATAATATGAATTTATTGGTTTCAGATGGTGATAGTTTCCATGACCGATGATATGCATCATCTACGGGTCAAACTGAACGAGAGAATTTATTCTCAGAGAATATTGCACCATTTATTCCTGAAAATACAAAAACTGACTCCAGCTTTAATGTCTGAAGGTTTGTCAGTGCATTTTATTTGCGACCAAGAATTACAATTACCTACTTAATAAAATATTTAAAAGTTTGGATGCTTGCTACAAATTTACATTAGAAGAGCTAAACAGACTGCTAGTTAATAATAAACCAAGACAATATAGTTGAATATTAGTTATATTTTTGAAGAAAAAAAAATCCAATTAAATAATTAATTATGCAATTTTTTTGTTGCAGAACTGAAAGAAAAAAGAGAACTAGAAATTCCTTCTACTTCTTCCAAAGGAATGGAGTGGAAGGAATGTTATATGTTTTCAGTAACTCCAGCAAAGAAAACAGGTTTGAATATTTTTATTTTTTACTCGTAAAAAAATTGCCACAAGGGGAAGTCATTTCAAGTCATAAATATGGCGAATGACGAGTATTTCATCTTTTACTTAGCAGAGATCAATTCAAATGCTATTTTTTATTCCAGTTGCATCTATAACAAAAAGAGTTTGTTCAAAGAATCGAAAGTTTTTGCGAGAAGCAGAATCCATTGCAACTGAACGCTTACGAAAATCTGCTATGGAGAGAATAAATGAAGCCCGGAAACTTTCCCACAATGATGATTTTTAAGTGTGAAATTAGAAAGAAAGTTTTTGGTGAAATAAAGTGTTGATAATATTTTTTTGTTTGTTTTATTTTTTCTTCAAAATTATTTAAAAAATAATACAGGAACCGAACGTCGAAACATTTCGATAAGAGGAGCATCACTAGTTATCGATACTTAGTGGTTTACTTGTTACATCACTAGTTGTCGTTTAAAATGTCAATGTCATAAAAAATATATCCGATGCCAGCGCCAAACGGAACACTGCGAAAACAAGCGATTCCGCGCCACTGTCGCATCTGTACGTAGTACTAGTATAGTGATCTGTGCAATCTTCTCTCAATAGCGCTTCACGGTTCTGCTCGTAATTTTGTATCAATTAATTTTTAAGGAAATAAAAGCCTTCCAAGTTATTTTTTGTTGTATAACTGTACACTGTACACCCCGTACACCAGTTAAAGCAATTTCAACCATAATCATAGCCAAAACAAGTTCTCAAATAAATAGTAGTGATTACGACTTTACTAATTAAGCAAAGGAGCGATGCAAGTCCATTAGTTATTTTAAACAGGGATTTTAGGCCATTCGATTGTAGTTGACATGACCGTAGGTATACGTAACCTACAAGACGGACGTTGCAAAATTTTACCTTTAACCAATAGTAAGTGGCACGTTCTTATTAATAATAAGGAGTATTTCTACTCTAAGAGTAGAAATACTCTTTATTGTGTCCAATGTAAAAAAAGGTACTTAACTTACTATGACAATATTATAACACATTGGCTCACAATGGGCGGCCTTATCGCTTAAAGCGACCTCTTCCAGGCAACCAACTTTTGGATGAATACATTATCTAATGAAGAGTAGGGTTTATGTGGAAAATGTTAGGTATTTTAAAAACTTGTAATAATAGGCATAATATAATATGTTCTACCATACCATACGTATAGGGGCTAGGGGTGTGCATGATAAATCTGCATTAACCTATAATTAAATAAATAAATAAATATTTCAGGACATTTCACACAGCGCCACCTAACCCCAAACTAAGCAACTTAATGCTTGTGTTATGGTGGTTAGGATAACGGATATAATACTTATATGCTTTTCGTTTTTAAATACATACTTATAATAGATATTGAAAACCACCCAGACCAGAAACAAATACCTGTGGATCACACAAACATTTGTCCCATGCGGGAATCGAACCCGCAACCTTTTGCGTTGCAGGCGGGTATAAGCCCACCGCGCCACAGAGGTTGTTAAATCTCAACCTGAGCCTATGCTCAGGCAGTATAATGATTTACTTACCGTTGTGCAGGTTTGCAACCAAGCTTGCCTTGAGATCGCTATTAGCGATAAGACCGCCAATTATAACACTTCTTTCTGTGTAATCTTAGTTCTAAGTTTATATTTTTGTATTTGTGTGAACAATAAAGAGTTTTCTATTCTATTCTTGTCTGACACGTGTTACTGTAAGTATATGCGAGCCCGTCTTACTTACGCGGGAATGAGGTACTGCAGCGCTAATATGTATATTAGCGCACGAGTGGTGTACCACTCGTGCGTATTTGTATGAGTGACCTATTCACTATGAGCTCCTTTTGCTAGCTGCGAATGGATTAGCACTACGCCCGTACGTAAACTTGCAAAATCATAACAATATAAATAAAAGCCAATAACATAAATAAAAATACATTTGGCGCCAATTTTAAAATTTCAAATCCTTAAACAACTGGTTTCTTATAAATTTTGTTAAATTTTGCGACATCCGTCTTGTAATACGCCCTAGCGTAAATTTGCAAAATCGTACCCCTTAATATAAATAATAAATCTTTATTTGCGCTTAAAATACACGTTAATCTTAAACGCCATGAACGTTGGAAATTGCGATAGTTTATAAAACTATGTTGCAGTTGCCGGCGCCCTCCTTCTTATTCAATTAAACAGGTCCCTAGGTGTATTATGTGTGTTAGTGTGTGTGTGTGTGTGTGTATGTGCGTGTGTGTGTTAATTCTGTGTGCAAAAGTTGATCTTCCCAAAGTCAGCAGCCTCGTAAAAGTTGGGCACCGGGAGTCGGGAGGCAGCCAAGTGTTTGAACGTGTATGTTATCAGAGAGAAAGTATTGCCAACAAATTAAATAGTGGTCAGTTGAATAATAGTGCCTAGGTATAAGAATTATTCATGGTGAGAACAACTCACGGCTTTATTCATTTAGCTCGCTCCGTAAAACAGAATTAATTAACCGCTATAAATCAGTAACAACACATGTTAGCCTGTTGGTTTTTTTTGTAAAAGTTTTTAGAAATTCCTTACTAACTACTGAAAAAAAAATCCTAAGAAAAAAGTTGATATTTATCGAGATATCGAGGTTTTTCATGTTTTTCGAGCGTCTGGACTGTAGTTATTTGATCATAAAAAGAATAATTTTAGTTTTAGAAATTCGACACCTAGTGCAAACGTTGTAACTAATGTTTTACTAACTCTCCTGAAAAAATCATTTTGATATTTTGAAAAAAATGGGACACTCAGTGAAAAACATGAAAATGTGTTTTTTCTCAAAAAATATAAAACTTACAAAAATGAATTTTATATCCAGAGTTAGTAAAAAATTAGTAAAACTCGTGGATCTAAGTTGTTTTTATCTACGAGGTTTAATTTTGTCTGTAGAGCCGTTTAACTAGGACACTCAGTTCTTACGCTCAGTGAAACTAATTATTCGCTATAAATCAGTAACAACACATGTTAGCCTGTTGGTTTTTTTTGTAAAAGTTTTTAGAAATTCATTACTAACTACTGGAAAAAAAATTCTGAAAAAAAAGTTAATACTTACCGAGATATCGAGGTTTTTCACTTTTTTAAAACGTAAGGATTGAGTGTCCTAGTTTTTTGATAATAAAAAATTTGATTTCAGTTTTAGAAATTTGGCACCTAGTGCAAAAGATTTTACTAATTTTTTACTAACTACTGAAAAAAAAATCCTAGGAAAAAAGTTAATATTTATCGAGATATCGAGGTTTTTCATGTTTTTCGGGCGTCTGGACTGTAGTTATTTGATCATAAAAAGAATAATTTTAGTTTTAGAAATTCGACACCTAGTGCAAACGATGTAACTAATGTTTTACTAACTCTCCTGAAAAAATCATTTTGATATTTTGAAAAAAATGGGACACTCAGTGAAAAACATGAAAATGTGGATTTTCTCAAAAAATATAAAACTTACAAAAATGAATTTTATATCCAGAGTTAGTAAAAAATTAGTAAAACTCGTGGATATAAGTTGTTTTTATCTACGAGGTTTAGTTTTATCTGTAGAGCCGTTTAACTAGGACACTCAGTTCTTACGCTCAGTGAAACTAATTAAACCGCTATAACTCAGTAACACCACGTGTTAGCCTGTATATTTTTTTTTACAAAGTTTTTAGAAATTCTTTACTAACTCTAGAAAAAAAAATCCTGAAAAAAAAGTTAATACTTACCGAGATATCGAGGTTTATCACTTTTTTAAAACGTAAGGATTGAGTGTCCTAGTATTTTGCTCATAAAAAATTCAATTTAAGTTTTAGAAATTCGCCACTTACTACAAAAGTTTTTACTAATTTTTTACTAACTCCCCTGTTAATTTCATTAATTTTGCTCAACCTCGAAAAAAAAAAGACACTCACAGAAAACCGCAAAAAGTGGATTTACTCTAAAAATATACAATTTAGAAAAACAAATTATATATCATGTTTTAGTATTCAATTAGTAAAAACTTTTGCACCAAGTGCCAAATTTCTAAAACTACTATTTGACCCTTTTTTTTCAAAAATAAAAGACACTCAGTACAGACGTTTCGTAAAAATGAAATCTTTCATTTATTTTAAAAGGGTAAGCTTTTTCGACATAGTTTCTCTTTTAGAAATTGTTTTGAGGGTCAGACTACAAGATGGTAATGTTATTTTTATGTATTTATTCCAATAAACCCATATTTAGCAGGACACTCAATCCTTACGGCGTAAGAACTGAGTGTCCTAGTTAAACCGTTATAAATCTGTAACGGTACATTCTATTGATTTGAAAATTTCCCAAAAGTTTTTAGAAATTTTTTACTAACTCCAGAACTAAAAATTATAATCCTAGGGTCAATACTTTTGAAAATATTCGTATTTAGCGGCGCATCAGGATTGAGTGTCCTAATCTTTTGGTCATATCTCGTTCAATTCAAGTTTTAGAAATTCGAGACCCTGTGCATTATTTTTTACTATATTTTTACTAACTCCCCTGTAAATTTCAGATTTTTTACTGATACTTCAAAAAAAAGACACTCAGTGCAGATGCACACACTTAAAATCACTTGTCGTGCCCCTAGCGCCAGGCAAGTTTTATGAATTATAAATACCTACAATAAAAGTGATGTCTAATATTTATTCTATTTGGGAGAGAAGCATAAAACCAACTGTAAATCATAACTTTATTCACTATTTGTCTAATTACGAGTATAGTTTTATAAAATACAGTGTTATGACTTAAAAAATGTAGATTTAAAGTGCAGTCGGAAATATACGGCTCGTCGGAAATATACGACTCTGGCGGTTACGTAACAGAACAGGCTTGTCGGATATATCCGACGGTGGCGGTTAAAGGGTTAAATGATTTTTCTTTCTTTCTTTCTTTCTTTCACCTGGTGCCAATCCATGTGGGGCCACTGGGAATATACCTACCCACGCAAAATGATTTTGCAGTGCAACTAGAATTTTACATCATTGTGAAATTCTGGGTGGCATTGTAAATGTAGCTTATAATTATGGGCAGCGTTATCTCATACAATCAGGAGAGCGTCTTGCTGGTCTTCTAACTTTGCATAAAAAACCGAATAATAAACAATATAGGGAGGGTATACAAATAAAATCCAAGTGCGTATCATAAAACTAAATAATGCTTTATTTCACATCGTGTCATTCATTGGTCACAATCATCTCACTCGAGAAAGGAAACAAACGCTCCCGCAGGCAGACATTATAAAATATATGTAGTAATAACAATCCCTCGTTAGAATAACTTACATTCTTTATACAATTAATAAGCTGATCTATTGGCCTGATTATATCTCTAATGTTAGGAATAAATATGTTTTATTATGAAGCTACCTGAGTTTAAATTGGATTAAGTTAAAGCCAAGTTCACACGATAGATATCTAACGCGCGTAAAATATGCTGATGTGTGTATTTGCACCCTTAAAATGGAGAACTCGTACAACTTTTTATGTAGGATTTACAAAAGCAAATGATTATTATTTATTTATTATTCATGAACATATCAAGCATGACAGAAATTTGAATAGTACATAGAGGCTTCATAATTTTTCCGAAATATATGTTTTGCTTGTGTCGCGCGTAAAACATCGGGTGTGATGATTTTTAGTGACGCAATCCAAGCCTTTCGTGTGAACTAAGCTTTCAATTAATTATATAATCTTGCTAATTTAAATAGGTTAGTTAATCAGAGCCAATGTATCACGTTCAAAGCGAGCGATTTGTAAGTCTTTACATCATTTTACGCGGTTTTTGGACATTTTGCCAACATACGCAAACAAACGAGCGCCCTTGAATAACTCAGCTGTAAAATTTAACCTCTAACAACGCTTTAAACTCTTATTTATACAAAATTATCATCAATATCACAAATAAAATACAGAATTTGACGCCTTTACACTACATACGAGACGACGACACTAAAACATCAGCTATATTTAATATATTTTTGCCCACAAGCTTACCTCAGAGAAGAGAATTAACACTTTGACTGCGAAAAAAACGTCGTGTTTTGTGATGACTGATGCAACGATGCCGTATGTAATTTCCGTCACTATGGATAGTATACTAAAAAACCGTTGCAGCCAAAATTTTAAATAAAAAACAATAAATTATCATCATCGTCAACTCATACCGTTCCACTGCTGGGGATATGCCTCCGTCCTCCGTCGTCTTGTGCCACATTTCCCTTCTTTATATTAGATCCATTAAGTTTATAGGAAAAGTAAATCATTTCAATGATGATATAAAATTATACTAATTATAAAACCATTTTGCTAGAGTATGAAATTTTACTTCTAATTGCATGAGTTGGCATATTATGTAACACGCTGACATTTTTAATGAAAATAAATATTAATATTCAAGTAATAAATAATATATTGACTAATAATTAGCATAGTTTTAGTGTCCGTCGCCTCGAGCACAATTTAGTATCAACATATAAGTAAGCAAACGTTTGAATGTTTGTCCCGCACACAAGTAACATCATCCAAACCCCAGTCGTACCTCGTTCACACGTTATAGTAAAACAAAATGTATTTCATACATTTCAAACTATCAGAAACATCGAATATACAAAATTAAGTCTTATTACAAACGTATCAGATTCGCAAATCCGCCGACGGATCTGTTAAACAAAAACTGTACAAAATATAATAATAGAGAACAAAAAGAAACACTATAATACAAAATAAAAACAATATTAAACAAGTCTGACGTTGTCTGTACACATTTCATCAGGGCCAAGTTTTACAACCATAATTAAGGGCGTCACACACGGCATAGATACTAAAACATAGTATATTTTTATATTACAGTATCTTAAGACACAGCGATATGAAAAATTCATGTATAACATAGTAATTCGACCTGATAATCGTACCATACTTAATTATTTTTACATTATAGAATCCAACCGTCTGTAACGCCCTTTGTTTAAATAGTTAATTTTACTATCAATTATGTGAAACATTATTACAAGCAGCCGGATCTTATAAGGACTGGTCCCAACAATCGAACTTCTAAACTGAAAATGTGCAAATAACAGTTGACTTCAGCATATTAAAACGAGAGCGCTTTTAATATCTTATGCTGATATTCATCGCTACAATGAGTCTATATTTTAGTTAAATGTTATTTCAAAAAGAGAAAACGTTAAATCAAAATCGCTGATTGTGTGGCATTCGCTTACGCGGTGCAGTCGCGGTTACATATTTAACTCACTATAAAGCATTGTTATACTGTAATATAACAATGCTCTAAAAAGTATTGTAATCCGACAAAACAACGTCTACGAACAACGTCTTGTCTTGTCTTTGTTGTTGAAACCAAAACATTTCGCATAAAAGCAACTCGCTCATTTTATATCTGCAAATGACATCAGTCCTAAGAAATTGGGATCGACCTAAACACACAAGATGTGACAATACAGTCCTTAAAAAGAATGCGTCGGACAGAACGTTGAAACAAAATAAATATTACATTAAAAATCAGCCTTCTTATAATATTTTTTTTTATAATTTCCTACCATTTTTCTATCTAAACGTTTCCGAAACCGGCCCTTGCCAACCCACAAACTACGAAAGACGTACACTCAAGTCCGTGATTATATTTTTAACTATACATTAGTTATTTGGCATTTGAACTCCGCGTTATCAATAAGCAAGATTCTTATTTGCTCCTTTTAGTACATTCCATGGTCTAAACGCTACATCAATCATCCATCCACCTTTTTTCCTTTCCAACCAGTTTTTATACCAAAATGTGAGGTTTTTATATCACTGAGTATATAAATTATTGCATTACAATTTTGTTTACACATCTAACGTAAATATTAGGAACTATTTCCAAAAGTTTTGACATTATTTTATTTCGATATAAGTAATTTAATGTTAGGACTTTTTCCTGCATTTTTTATCAGTGGAAACAGTTCCTAAGCATTTTCTGTGAGTAGATAGTAGATCTATTAATAATTATTATAAATCAATTAATTTACACGCATTTTTTTGGCGTGGAGTTCAAAATCAAACATAATATCTCGTTCAATGCAAGCAATAACTTATTATAGTAGTTTTCAAGTTATAATCTGTTTGACTAGGAAGTCACTCTTGAGACCGATATTTTCCGAACTGAATACAAAAAGATGTAGTAATATTTTCCACAATTATCTAACTGAACAAATTGAAGGAAAGAGTTTCGAAAAATGCATATAAGTTGAATCAGTAGATCGGTAAAGCATTATAAAGTAATTTTTGAGTTATTTCTAAATCATTGTTTGCCTTTTATGCCTTAAATACTAATACATCTTTTTGTATATAAAGTTGAACATCTAGTTGTTTAAATGTTATTTTTTATGCAATAAATAATATTTACAATAAATATGGGGACTTTAACATTGAGAGGTCTCAAAAGTTTATTTAATATCTGGGTAGTATATCAAGTGTAATCAAAGACCCGACGCATTTAGTGACACTGCTTATAAAATACACAAAATATTATAAAAATGTTAAAAATCTGAATAACAATTAAGGCCTCAGTTAAATAGTGACGTGGCTAACATTTTTACTATTTATTTTAACATAATATTATACACATATATCTTAAAGGAATATTATTATCACTTTATGATTCACACTCAATGCGAAACTGTATATAGCTTCAGTTATACAATAAAGGGGCGAAATGATGTTATTCCTTAAGTATTTTGATAAGGCAGTACTTAGCTTACAAAAAGGAATAACCCATTTACATCTCCATTAAGCGTTCTGTGCAAAACTCTTAGAACAATAGCTTTTTCATAATATTTATGTCACACTATACTATTATTGCTTTTTTAAAATTATTTTCTTAAGCGTATTTTAAGCAGTGTCACGTATCTAGAAGTCACGGGACGAAAACTTGAAAATTATAATCGACTGAATACTTAATTGGACAATAACTATTACTCCAAATAACATTTGTTTGTAGGGGATTCCAAATGTCGTTGAAGATGAAGTTTTTTGAAACGAAGTCAGAACACCTTTTGTTTATTTTAAGACATCGTTGCATGACACATTTTTCCAAATTATACTCATTGGTTATGTTAAAAACGGGCAGAGTATTAAATTTTAGTACAATTTTATAATTTCCGTCGATTTCGTTCAGATATTTGTAGCCAAAGTACTCATTTACATACATTTTGTTGTAGCACATTGAAAAATCCTTAAATTTTGAATTTTTAACTTCATTTTTTACAATATAACTTTGATTAGGAACAGTATCTCTAAATTCATTGTAGGACTTTGGGTAGTTGAGAAATCCATGATAAATGTTCGCAATATTTTGTTTGTTAACCATTCGGTCGTCGAATAGAAACATGTTTGAGGACTTTCTTACGTCTGAGAGCCAAACAATATTATCCGTGGACTTCTTGACGAGCATAGATTTCACAAATTCTGTTTCCATTTTATTCAGGCCGGACTGCAGAATGTTGTCTTTGGATTCACCAGACATTTTCTCCGTTTGGTTTTTAGCATCAATCTTGAACGTATCTGAATTTTCAACATCATCAGCGGCGTCGTACGATCCAAAGTTTTGTACAAATTTCACAATTTTACGACTTTTTTCTGCGTGCTCAGACAAAATCTGGAAATTATCTTTGACGACTTCATCCGCGCAGCTCGCTTCGCCGGTCGACTCGGAAACTTTTTCACACTCAATGTCCGTCGGGTTCGAAACGTGTTCACACTTCGTCACACCGTCGGTCGACTCCAAACGTTCCGCGCACTCGACACCGTCCGACTTGAAAACGTCACATTTAACGTCCGGAGACTTCATCACATCACACTCAACAGACTGGAGGACGTCGTGTTTGCACTCGACATCGTCGGTAGGGTTTAGGAGGGGGGTAGTTGGAACAGGTGTATGTGGTATATCGTCCAGTGGGCGGTCGAGGGCGAGTGGGTGGGCGAGGTGGTGACGTCACCGCAGCGCGCGGCAGGAGCGGCACACGCGCACGGCGCTGCCCGCGCCCCACGGACTCAGCTCCGAGCACGACCCGCAGAATATGCCGCCGCACTGTCTGTAAACACAACAACCCTTTCAGACCTGAATTATTTTTTTTCATCCTAAGGAATTGGTAAATTTCATGTGTCTAAAGTATAGTAAGGAGACTATAAAAAAAAATTTAGTCTTTAACTTTTCGAAAAAAAAAATCTAGTATTTCTTAGTGTGGACAAATGTGACTCCCGTTCTACTTAGTATTAAGATTAAGGTATGCAACTTTTTTCATTATATCTTATGTCTACAATTGTGCACGCCAGTTTTGAAAGGGTTAATGTTATACACAAGTACCAGGCACACATAACCCCTAGGAGTATGTCAACAACGTGGTTCTTCCACACAAGACAAACTATGGATTTTGGGAAATGGTAACACCATGATTATAAAAGAGAGGCTATCTGTCATAATATTATGAAGTTAGTGATAGAGTAATTCATAATGCGTCTCAATTAGAAGGCATCATTCCAAATTTTCATCAGGAGACAGTGACCCCCTTGCAAACTAGGTGATACTCTCACGAGCAGTGTGATGAAAGAAGAAACACATACAATTTAACGTCGCACGCGCAAATACTCAGTTACAAGGATGTACATGTAACACTTGAAACCTTCGCGATTTGAACTCATTTTAATTTTATTAATCGGGACTTATCGACTTTTTTTAAAATTTTTTGAAGTGAAAACTTCTTTAGCGGCGCTGAGCACTTTTTTTTGTATGGGTAAAAACTTTAAAAATCGCGTCAGGGTCACGTGATGCTGATCGAAAAAGCGTAAGATCGAGGGGAAGGGAGAGGAACTAGTATCTCCCACTCTTTCTACCGTGCCTGAGTGTGCTGCTCTGTTTAGGCGGCACAGGGGGCTTAGACAAGCGCGCGCCCGTTTTATTTTTTAATTTTGATTTCAATATAAATTTTGCAGACGATAAAAATCAATCATTAATTGAATTTTTAAATAATGAATTTGGTTTAACTATGTCAAATGATCGCAATTTTAGCACAACGAAATACAAAACTACTATTGATGCGGTATTTATTAGACACTTAAATAGGTTCGAATCAAAACTGTTTGTTTCTTACTTCAGTTATCATAAACCAATTGTATCAGTTGTAAAAATTTGCGATGATGATTCTGATAATAACGATGGTGTAAAAGTCGTCGAAATTATGGATGGAAGTTGATTTTTCTGAGAGATAAAATTTAATGTCATATATAAATAACGATATAATATTTGTTTACGCGCGACTACACCCTCCTAGATAATAAAAAAAAAAAAATAACAACAACATGCATCAATCAATGTCACCATGTGCAAAATGCAGCTGTCAATGTCATCGCTGCAACCAATTCCGGCGGGAAACCGGCATAACTCTCTCCGTCAAGCAAGGTACTATTGGCGCCATAGCCTCCATCTTATTTTCTATAAAAATTAAGTTTTCTCGAGTTGTTCGTGCCTAAACGTGCAATTCCAGTGTGATCCTTCACATAAATCTGGCGACCGTGACAGTACAATCAAAATTGTGGACAATTTCAAGCAAAAACTGCGAAAAGTGCAATCGTCATAACGCGTGCGTGTCCGCTGTGCCAAGCCGGTTGGTTCGACCAGAAAAGTCGCTATTTCTACAAAAGTACGCCACACCGCAGCCAAGCCAGTGCAGATAAGTGCCATTCCTTTGTTCTTTTCCCGTTTTTCCATCTATTTTGAGCAAACAATATCAGATAGTAGATCGTACATTCCGTTACAACATTTAAATTTTCGAACAATTTCAAATTTTCTTTTCGAAATTTCTACTGTTAAATCTTATTTAAACCTAGTAATTTTGCATAAAAACAGTGTACCAGTTATTCTTTTAACGTGCACTAGTATATTTTCTGAATTTCGTAACGTATTTTCATCGAAATCATGAGTAATCCAAGTGAACAAAACAGATCTGATTTCTCTCAAGATTTACAGACCTTACTAATAAAACGCAGTTCTATCAAAGGCCAAATTACCAAATTCAAGAATTACTTATCTATTTTAACAAAAAAAAGCATCATTAAGTACTTTAGAAGCTGCTGAACTTAATATAAAATTGTCAAAATTTGAACTTCTATGCAACAAATTTGATGAACTGCAGGGGCAAATAGAAATTTTAAACTCAACTATTTAGACGAAGAAATTGATGAGCGAGATGATATTGAACAACAATTTGCTAGTAATATTGCATTAGCTCACACATTAACAAAAACTTCAACGGCCAAGACAGAAGAGGAAAGCTGTGGCAGCTCCTCACATACAACAGTCCAATGTAGCCATAACAACAACATAGGGTTCAAGCTTCCACAAATAAACATTCCTAAATTTGATGGCTCATTCTTCAAATGGCTTGACTTCAGAGATACCTTCATTTCATTAATACATAAAAATGATAGAGTGTCAAATGTTAATAAATTTCACTATCTCATATCATATTTGGAGGGTGATGCTGCACGAGTCATAAGCAACCTGGAAGTGTCCAGCTCTAACTATGATGCAGCGTGGATGTTATTGTGCGAACGGTTTGATAATAAGCGTCAACTAATCAACCACCACTTAACCTCTCTATTAAACATAAATTCATTCACCAGAGAGTCTGAACGATCCCTACGTTTTATGGTAGACAATGTTATGAAAAATTTAAGAGCTTTATCAAATCTTAAGCAACCTACTGAGCATTGGGATGTCCTAGTCATCCATATAATGTGTTCTAAGCTAGACAATCGAACGTTAGCTAAATGGGAAGAATACAACAATTCACTAGAAGATATTCCTACTATACAACAATTTTGCAAATTTCTCACAAATCGTGCAGACATTTTAGAGTCCACGAATAGGAATAAATCTGAACCTACTAAGACTTCCAATCCAATTCAGAAGCGGCCTACCAATCCGGTCAAGTCTTTTGCTGCTACATCACAAACAAACAAATGTGTAGTCTGTCAAGGTGATCATAGAATTTATGACTGTCCTATATTCAAATCTAAAAGCGTGGAAGATAGAAAGGCTGAAGTCACAAAATTAATTCTTTGTCACAACTGTCTTCGATCAGGGCACTTTACCCGAACTTGTAACCTAGGACCATGCCGTACATGCAAGCGTAGACACAACACCTTACTTCACACAGATACACCTGTGCAGCCTTCAGCGGCAAATTTCAGTGATTGTGCAGACAATGAGTGTCAAAATTCTTTATCAGCTTTTTCCAAACAACATAGTGAAGTTTATCTGTCCACAGCTCTCATACAAATACACAATCCAGTAACAAATAAGACTGAGCAAGCCCGTGCTCTTTTAGATTGTGGCAGTCAATCTTCCTTTATGACTAAATCCCTTCAGGAAAGACTATCCTTAACTCCAAATCCTATTAACAAAATCAACATTATTGGCATAGGAAATTCTACATCCAATCAGGTCACTGAAAGCTGTCAAGCAAAGCTATCTTCTTTGCACAGCTCATTCAGCATCAAGACCACATTTTTAATCATGAATGAATTGACAGGGGAGTTACCAAAATCATTCATCAACATATCTGCATACCAACCTTTGTTGAAAGACCTCCAGCTTGCCGATCCCCAATTTTATCATCCGGCAGAGATAGATATCCTGCTAGGTGCGGACATCTTCTGGGAAGTGCTTGGTTGCGACCAGCGTTCTCTTGGCAATGGCCTACCCAAACTAAGAAGTACGCAATTCGGGTGGATTATAGCGGGTCCTATGTACTACATCAACAATTCAAATCGAGCTGACAAGCTCCAATGTCATCATGCTATAACTAAAGAATTTAATTCTGATGATGACCTAAACAACCAAATTTCCAAATTCTGGGAGCTGGAAGAGCTTCCCCAGCTAAAATCTTTAAGTACCAGCGAGCAAGAGTGTGAGAACCATTTCACCTCTCACACCACTCGCCTATCTTCAGGCAGGTTCTGCGTCAAGCTACCCCTGAAAGAGTCCCCACATTGCTTAGGTGACTCCTATAATCTAGCAAAACAAAGGTTTCTTGCGCTAGAAAAGCGTTTCCGCAAGAATCCCGAAATGAAATCTCAGTACACAGATTTTATCAAAGAGTATGCTGACTTAGGTCATCTCTCAGTAGAATCAAATCCTATGCCTGATGATGCCTATTTTCTATGCCACCATGCTGTCTTCAAATCTGACAGTGAAACCACAAAAACTAGAGTAGTTTTTGATGGGTCTGCTCCGACAACCTCTGGATTTTCTCTCAATGATATACTCATGACTGGTCCCAATGTTCAAGATTCTCTTGTTTCCATTTTGATTAGGGCCCGACAATATAAATATGTCCTAACTGGGGATCTGGCCAAAATGTACAGACAAGTAGAAGTACATGAAGATGACCGCAATCTACAATTAATTTTGTGGAGAGAGAGCGAATCTCTTCCTATCCAAACTTTGCGGCTGAACACAGTCACATATGGCCTAGCCAGTTCTAGCTTTTTGAGCACAAGATGTCTTTGGCAGATAGGTGAGGAGTGCAATGACCCACAAATCAAAACCATCATACAAAAGGACTTTTATGTAGACGATCTTTATACAGGCTGTGATCCTGAGCAGGAATTAAAACACTTGCTCACTTCTGTATCCCAAGCATTAAAGCAAGGTTGTTTTGACCTGCGCAAACTGAAAACAAACACTCCATCCATTCTTGAATCTGTCATATCAGATGCAAATTGTGATAAAGTGATAACTAGCGAATCAGCCAGCACTCTAGGCATGGGCTGGAATCCTAAATCAGACTCCATAAATTTCACTTTCAAAATTCCTTCAGCAACTAATGTTATCACAAAGAGATCCATATTATCCTCATCATTCAAAATCTTTGACCCCCTGGGTTTGCTAAGTCCCTGCATAATATTGCCCAAGATGTGGATTCAGACCCTGTGGCTGAAACAATTAGGGTGGGACGACCCCGTACCTAAAGATATTTCGAAAGCTTGGTTGAAATTCTTAACCACTCTACCAGCCATATCCAATTTAAACATCCCCAGACAAGTGTTGCTTAGTGACTCAGACCAGGTAGAATTGCACTCCTTCTGTGACGCCTCTCAAGTGGCATATGGTGCCTGTGTTTATGCCCGAAGTGTGGACTCCAACAACAAGGTCCATGTCCGCCTTCTGTGCGCTAAATCCAAGGTTGCACCCATTAAGGCCACCACCATCCCGCGCCTAGAGCTCTGCGCCGCTCTATTGGGTGCCAAGCTATGCCAGATTGTGTCATCATCCTTGCGCAACAAGTCTATTCAATTTTACCATTGGTCTGACTCAGCTGTGGTACTAGGTTGGCTTCACACAAGTCATCGTGACCTGAAAACCTTTGTTTCCAACCGGGTCTCTGAGATTTGTGACCTAACTAATCCCAATTCATGGGGCTATGTCCCAACCTCTAAGAACCCAGCCGACATGATATCAAGGGGTGTATACCCAAGCCAAATTGAACAGGCGGATTTGTGGTGGTCCGGTCCAGAGTTTTTACTCCTGCCGGAGACTGAATGGCCTATCCTAAACTCTACAGCCAGCAAAGACCTACCTGAGCTAAAGTCCCATGTAGCTGCTCCTTCTGAGCCCATAATTAATTTTGCCAATTATTCCAACTTCAATAAATTAAAACGAACCTTTGCCTACATTTTAAGATTTATACACAACACTAGATTTCCCAGAAACAAAAATGTTTCAGCCTTAACTGTAGATAAGTTAGACAATTCATTTTGCCACCTAGCTCGTATTTCACAAACGCAAACATTTCCCATAGAATATGGGCTTCTCTCAAAAGACAAATCGTTAAGTACCAAATCTAAGTTGCTATCCTTAGCACCATTTTTTGATCCAAAGACTAAATTAATCAGAGTTGGAGGACGTCTTGACGCCTCTGATCTTCATTACAACAAGAAACATCCTATCTTGTTACACTCATCAGATAGGTTCACCCAACTATACTTTGAATATATGCACAAACAAAATCTTCACGCCGGTCCGCAACTATTACTATCATTGGTCCGCGACATTGTATGGCCCATAAATGGCAGACACCGAGCCCGCCGTACAGTGTTCAATTGCGTTGTGTGCCGACGTCATAAAGGCAAAACGCTTCAACCCTTAATGGGAAACTTGCCCAAACAGCGCATCACTGTAGATTACCCCTTCAATACAGTAGGGATTGACTTCGCAGGTCCTTTCTACATTATAAACCGTAAGGGTCGAGGCTCAAAGGTCATTAAATGTTACCTTTGCTTATTTATCTGCCTTCGATACAAGTGCATCCATTTGGAGGCCGTGAGTGATCTCTCCAAAGATGCTTTCGTAATGACATTTCGCCGATTCGTAGCCCGCCGAGGCAAGCCATCTGAAGTCTTTTGCGACAACGGCCGCAACTTCGTTGCTGCCGCTAGGGAATTTGGCGAATTTATTAAAAATAATCAAAACTATTTATCAGAATATGCCAGTAGCGAGGGAGTCAAATTTGTATTTTCTCCTTCCTACGCACCTCATTTTGGAGGAATTTGGGAAGCAGGAGTAAAGGCTGCCAAACATCATCTCAAACGGGTTATGGGCAACTGCCATTTAACTTTTGAGGAATTAAATACATTGTTTGCTCAAGTAGAATCCATCCTCAACAGTCGTCCCTTATGTCCCCTTTCACCATCACCTAACGAGACCTCCGTTCTTACTCCTGGGCACTTCTTAATTGGGCGATCTCTAACTGCGCTGCCATCACCGCCAGTTGGAGACCTAAAACCAAACCAGCTTCAACGATATACTCGCTTGGAGCAAATGCGGCAACATTTCTGGACACGCTGGCAAAAGGAATACTTGTCTGACCTACAACAACGCACAAAATGGAAGACAAATGGTTCCCGCCTAAACATTGGAGACCTAGTGCTGCTCCAAGACGACTCATCACCTCCATTATGCTGGCGCCTGGGCCTGGTGGAAAAGCTATACCTGGGTCCAGATAACATAGCAAGAGTCGCCGATGTCAAGACAAATACTGGCCGCCTTCGGCGCCCCTTGACACGGCTGTGTCCTCTACCTTCTGCCGCCGACCTAGAGTGTTGAAGATCTGCTGATCTTCAACGGGGGGGAGGATGTTTACGCGCGACTACACCCTCCTAGATAATAAAAAAAAAAAATAACAACAACATGCATCAATCAATGTCACCATGTGCAAAATGCAGCTGTCAATGTCATCGCTGCAACCAATTCCGGCGGGAAACCGGCATAACTCTCTCCGTCAAGCAAGGTACTATTGGCGCCATAGCCTCCATCTTATTTTCTATAAAAATTAAGTTTTCTCGAGTTGTTCGTGCCTAAACGTGCAATTCCAGTGTGATCCTTCACATTATTATAAATAACATATAAATTGTCATATTTGTGTACGATAGCGCAATAAATAAACATTGTATTCTACCTCATAAATGATAGTATTTTTATACTTATAATTAAACACAACGTTAATATTGAAGTTTTCACTTCTGCCGGCACTCCCGGAGTGCTATTTTTAAAAATATTTTATCGCGTAATCATTTACACTGATAAATATTACAGATACGACACGGCTGTACTCACGTAATGTCAGAGAATTGTCTCAACCACAGTTCTGTACGATGTCCTTCAGGAGTTCACGTCCGCAGTGCCCGACGTGTCGTATATGTAATAGTAACACTTACGGCTCACGGCAGTTTTTTTTTATAAATGATACCTAAAGGTGTATATACCTGCAGTGGTGCCTGCGTCGTGCGAGCCAGAAGTGATGGTGGCAGTGCTGGCAGCGTGACGCGGCGCTGTCCGGCAGCCACACCACGCCGCGAGCCTCCTCGCCCACCTCCACTTCAACAACATTACACAACAGTATACCTGCAGTGGTGCCTGCGTCGTGCGAGCCAGAAGTGATGGTGGCAGTGCTGGCAGCGTGACGCGGCGCTGTCCGGCAGCCACACCACGCCGCGAGCCTCCTCGCCCACCTCCACTTCAACAACATTACACAACAGTATACCTGCAGTGGTGCCTGCGTCGTGCGAGCCAGAAGTGATGGTGGCAGTGCTGGCAGCGTGACGCGGCGCTGTCCGGCAGCCACACCACGCCGCGAGCCTCCTCGCCCACCTCCACTTCCGAGGCACTGCTGCTGCCGCTGCCGCTGCCACTGCCGCTGCCGCTGCTCGACTTCTGTACAATATCATTACACTTCACTACTCTGCATTGCCTACAACTTGGGTGTCTTCAAGTCGACGGTTAAGGGGTTAATAGTCGCTGGGCCTCTGTCTCGCTCGCACGATATAACTTATTGTCTAAAATTTACTTTTTGGAAATGTGTTAAATTGAAAATTTTGCTCATATTTTTATAAGTATTCCCAGTTTGCTACCTTAAATAACAATAATGGCATTCTCAAATAAATGAAAACTGCGCTCGAAATCTCAATCTCAAATATCGAAAACTCGCTGCGCTCGTGATTCAATTCAATTCGCTAGCTCGGTCATACAAACTGAGCACGCGGTTAAAAAGCAACTTTGCACTCTTGTATAACAAATAACTATTAACAAAGTGTAATACGGGTGCTGTGCGGGGCGCGGATGTAACCACAATGACTACTCCCTGAAGAAGATCCTCGCACAGGATCGAAAAGGTCGGCACGAAGCCGAAGTAAATACACGAGAGTTTGTGCCATTTTGTTAAAAAGGTAGGAGGACTATTATAATAGTTTTTTTTTAATTCTAAATAGGCCTACGTTTGACCACATCCCACCTGATGTAAAGTGAAAATGCGGCCGACGATGGATCACGTAAGATGCCTAGAAAGGTACCTATTCACTCGTGCCTTGGGTAAGTTGTACCGCTCGGGAAACACGGATGACGCCAAAGTGTTCAAAGTTCAAAGTTGTTTATTTTGCGAAAGTAGGTACAAAGAGATCTTATGAATATTATAGACTAATATGAATCCGCTACAATCAGCTTTCTGGCATGCAAAATTATAGATATGTGGTACATGTTTGGTAATAAAAATGTCATTAATAATTATTGTTAGGAATATTTTAGAATTAATACAAATTTAAATAAAATAATAGAGTCAATATCAAAATTAATTAAAAATAAGTAAACAAGAATGTCAAATAGTTTTATCTTGAAGAAACTCACGTATGTTATAGTATGCTTTGCCTACGAGGTACTGCTTGAGCTTAGCCTTGAATGTGTTCATGTCATTACATTCCAATATGCTCTTTGGCAACTTGTTATATACCCTGGGTGTCATACAGAGTACACTCTTCTGGACCAATGCAGTGTGGTTTGTAGGAAACCGGATTTTACGATTATGGCGTTTACTTTGTAAATTGGCAAACAAGTTCATATTTCGTCTTACAAATAAGCAAATCTCATATATGTATAGACATGGCAATGTGACTTAGTGCTTTGAGACTGATAAAGAAGGGCTTGCAGCTATCAGTGGGTTTGAGTTTGCATATTGCTCGTATACATTTTTTCTGTGCTACAAACACAGAATTGTTATCAGTTGAGTTGCCCCAAAATATTAGACCATATCTCAGAGTAGATTCCACATATCCATGGTATGCCGTAAGAACGGCGGATTGAGATACAACCTGTCTGAGCATGTAGAGCGCGTATGAGAATTGATTCCATACGCGCTCTACATGTTCCAGTTCTAATTAGATAGATAGATCTATCTAATCGTTACAATTAAGTGCCTTTTTCACTGCCACTGGAAATAGTGTGCTACCTCTCACTGACGTATGTATGCCTGGTACTTTGACATTAGCATGATGATACTAACAGCGTTGTGGTTGTGCGTGTGTAGTGCGGCGGCGTGTGCGGGCGGTGGGTGCGGGTGTTGGTGGGGCGCGGGCGGGGAGGAGACGCGCAGCGCCTCGCGAGCCTCGCGCAGCTGCCCGCTCAACTCCTCCACCACTTTCTGCAACCACACACACTCACATATAAGCTCAACAAGAAACAAAGGCATTCGATTGTCATGCCGCGCTAAAGTTCGATGTTTCTGTTTGTTTTATTTTGAATTATAAGTTTAGAGGTAAGTTCCGTTTAAATTTGTGTTTTATTAGGTTGTACTTCTTTTTACGAGCTTTTATTTACTTTCCACCTGTCTGTCGGTCTGTTTGTTTGTCTGTCTCTAATCAAATCTTGCGAGTTTAATTTGACACATTTCCCGGTGTGCGATTGAGCTGAAATTTTTGAATGCCTGTATAAATCGGATGACAATGCAATGTTTTTATGACACCGAGCTGATCTGATGATGGAGCTGGAATTCTGTTATTAAACGACGCAACTGCATCGAATTTGGGCTCATTTCGTCTTGACGAGAACTTTGGTGCAAAATGGTAAAAATACTAAAAAAAAATCTTTTCTAATTTCATTTGTTATCTATTTATATTTAGCTTATACTGTCCCACTGCCGGGCAAAGGCCTCCCCCGAATTCTTCCGTTCCTTTCGATCTAGCGCCGTCTCTCGCCAGCCCTCTAGATACGTGATGAGGTCGTCACGCCATCGCTTGTAAATCACGAGTGGACAGCAGCTGTACTCACCCGCTGGTAGAGTATGATCTGGTGCAGGCTGCACGCGGGCAGGGGACAGCAGCTGTACTCACCCGCTGGTAGAGTATGATCTGGTGCAGGCTGCACGCGGGCAGGGGACAGCAGCTGTACTCACCCGCTGGTAGAGTATGATCTGGTGCAGGCTGCACGCGGGCAGGGGACAGCAGCTGTACTCACCCGCTGGTAGAGTATGATCTGGTGCAGGCTGCACGCGGGCAGGGGACAGCAGCTGTACTCACCCGCTGGTAGAGTATGATCTGGTGCAGACGAGCCTGCAGCGGGTCGGTGTCGGGCGGCAGACCGTCGAGTGCGTCCGCGCCGCGCCTGCCGCCCGCGCCGCCGCCGCACACGCACGACACCGCGCCGCCACCGCACACGCACCATTCCGACTCCACCGCTCCTGGTGATCAAACAAACTTGTATTCATACAGAGGAAAGGCGCGACGTCGCCATACCACCTGTTATACGAGGGCTGGATGATAAGTAACTAACCTAATAAGGAAACACTTAACTTTCCGTGATAAAATTAATTTTATTTTTCGACATAGTCTCCGTGAACCTCTATGCACGTATTCTATCTTAGTTCTAAAGCAGTAATGCCTTCCATAAAATGATTTCTTTCGAGGCCTGCAAAATACTCGTCTACAGCGGCTATGATTCCATAATTTATGGCAAATTTCTGTCCGCCTAAAAAAGTTTTAAACTTAAAGAATACGTGGAAGTCTGATGGCGCTAGATCAGGCGAATAACATGGATGGGGCAGCAAATCACACTTCAATTTGTTGATTGACCCGAATCCTTTTTTGATCGTGCTTAAGCAATCGCGGTATCCAACAGGCCGATAACTTTATCATATTAATTTTTTTTTTTTTTTGCAATATTGCTTCTCATGCCATTTTTAATATATAACACTAAGGGCTTGTTCACGTGAACGCGCGGGCGCGGGCGCGGGCGCGAACTATCAAACATATGACGTGCTATGAAGGTGTTCACGTGCAACGCACGTGCGGTGTGAGCAAAGTCTGTCGCGCCCGCGCCCGCGCCCGCGTGTTATAGCGTGAACAAGCACTAAAAACACTTTCAAAATGTGTGCAATAATATTGTGCGACCCTCTTCAGGAGTTTTCATGAAATTCTATGAATTTATACATCAAAATGTGTCAAATATTGCGAGCGATAGCGTCCCGCAGACTAAGCGGCCCTAAGAAGATAACGTTTAGAGTGACATACCATGTTTGAGCGTGGAGCAGTGCAGACAGTGCCGCGGCGGCGAGGCGGGACACAGCGTGAGCTGCGAGCCGCGAGTGGCGGCGCCGCCCGCGCGCGAGCCCCGCGCCGCGCCGCCTGAGCTCTCTGAACTCACGCTGCTCGACGCTGCCGACCCGCCTGCATCAAACATTATTATATTATACAACGAAGTAAGAATACGAGCAAGACGCTCTCTTGATGGTAAGAGATAATTAGTACAGTGCTACCCAGTATTTTACAAAGGTGCAACGCAGAAGGTTGCGGGTTCGATTCCCGCATGGGACAAATGTTTGTGTGTTGCGCAGGTATTTGTTTCTGGTCTGGGTGGTTTTCAATATCTATTATAAGTATGTATTTACAAAAGAAAAGTATAATAAGTATTACCTATAAGTATTGTCACACAGTAAAAACTTTTCTTTTAGAATGCTGGCCACAAAAAAGTTTATTGAATTCGAATTTCGAATTGTTCATGAAAATAAAAATGTATACTTTTTAGAATTTTACTCATTTTTAAATATGGAGTGGACGCTTAAAGAAGACCGTGTTGCAGTTATTGCGTTGCATCGTTGCGGTTACGCGCCAATTCAAATTTTTGACATACTGAATAATTTGAATATAACCAAAAGATTCGTTTATCGTACCATCAAACGATACAATGAAGACTCTAGTGTAGATGACAGGTCAAGAAGTGGTCGCCCTCGGTCTGTTAGGACTCCAGCAGTGATAAAAGCTGTGAAGGCGCGAATTCAAAGAAATCCCAAACGTAAGCAGAAACTGTTGGCCCTTCAGATGGGGTTAAGCAGAACCACGGTGAAAAGGGTGTTAAATGAAGACTTAGGGCTTCGGGCATATCGAAGAAAAACAGGACATCGTTTAAATGCTCGTCTAATGGACCTGAGACTGAAGAGATGCCGCGCTTTGTTGAAGCGGTACGCGAGAAAAAAATATCGAGAAATTCTTTTTTCGGATGAAAAAATTTTTACCGTAGAAGAGAGCTACAACAAACAAAATGATAAGGTGTTCGCACACAGTAGTGAAGAAGCGAGCAACCGTATTCCGCGTGTCCAACGAGGTCATTTTCCATCCTCGCTCATGGTATGGTTGGGAGTTTCTTATTGGGGCTTAACAGAGGTACATTTTTGTGAGAAAGGTGTAAAAACGAATGCAGTTGTGTATCAAAATACAGTCCTGACGAACCTTGTGGAACCTGTTTCTCATACCATGTTCAATAACAGGCACTGGGTATTCCAACAAGATTCGGCGCCAGCTCATAGAGCGAAGAGCACACAAGACTGGCTGGCGGCGCGTGAAATCGACTTCATCCGGCACGAAGACTGGCCCTCCTCCAGTCCAGATTTGAGTCCGTTAGATTACAAGATATGGCAACACTTGGAGGAAAAGGCGTGCTCAAAGCCTCATCCCAATTTGGAGTCACTCAAGACATCCTTGATTAAGGCAGCAGCCGATATTGACATGGACCTCGTTCGTGCTGCGATAGACGACTGGCCGCGCAGATTGAAGGCCTGTATTCAAAATCACGGAGGTCATTTTGAATAAACTTTATTGTCATAAGAATCTATGTTTTGTTAAGTTCATTTTGGTATATAAATGGTTACATAATAAATAAACTTGTTCCAATAATTTTATATTAAACATGTGACAGAATTTATGACCTGACTAGGTATATCCGTTATCCTAACCACCATAATACAAGCATTAAGTTGCTTAGTTTGGGGTTAGGTGGCGCTGTGTGAAACGTCCTAAATTTTTTTTAAGCTATTTCATAGCTTCTATCGCGGGCCTTGAGCGTGGGGACCGAATCCAGAAATTCCGTAACGAAAAAAACCTAACACCCCCCACTCCGACCGGCACAGCGGTAATGCTATGCAATAGCTTTACCGCGGCAGTCTCCGAGTGCTACACGTCTTTTTTTTTAAATTTATTTATTCAGTTATAAGTTAAACGTGTCTGTCTGTGTGTGTTATTTTACCCTGCAGCGCCTCTTATTCGAATTCCTCTCAATTTTAATCAAATATTCCACCTTATTACACACAAATTAAAGAATGCGCTAATTTAAGCCCTTTGACATTTCCCTTCTACTTGCTGCAGGGCAGAATTGAACAGTGATTTGAAGTTGATGAACGCCTCTTATTTGTAACTGTAATTGCTGAAGAATTAAGGACTACAGTTTGGACATAAATGATCAAAACGACTTCGGAAACCTCATCTCCAAATTAATTTTATATTGCTAAGAGAAAGTTCTACATCATCTAAGCCGAGAAGAATTAAATAAATTTAGATTCTTAGACTCACCATTGAGATCGACTTCCAGAAACTTCGTGGCGACGTCATCGCCGTTAATAATCCCGTTGACTCGTCCGTTGACTTCCACATTATGATTGACGTCATCACCGTCCGTACTGTTATGATTACTTAAAGGGCTGGACTCGTGAGAGTTGCCCCGGGAGTTGGTCTGCGAGTTGGGCAACGAGTTGGGCAAAGAGTTTGGCATAGAGTTGGGTAGAGAGTTGTCTAGACGGTTATCGGCGATGTCGAACCCGTTAGACGATTGGTTACTAGACTCAGAGATTGATCGCCATGTGATGCTTATGTTGCGTGTTCTGCCTACTTCTCGGGCGGCCTGTAAAAATAAATTCAATTATTAGTCACATGTATTTTTTCAAACTGGCAATGAATTAAAGTTTTAATGATTATATTAAAATATTCGGAAAGAAGAATAAACAAGAAACTGATAAGGCTTACTTTTAGTACATGTCAGTTCACATTGGCTAAGTTACGTTTATTTGTGTGTTAGTTGGATTATTTGCTTTGGAAAAGTCTGGACCTGAGCAATGATTAGTCATTATACACGTGAAATAAACTGAAAGCAATGCATGCTTTACAACTTTTATTATTCAGTCAACATTATAGATAAAACTCAAGCGTTCGAAGCCGTGACTACAAGGAGCTGATGTAGTTTTAGATAACTATAAATTAAAGGCACACAAAAAATACAAGTTTTATTTGATAGCAGTTAAAAACAACTTACCTCGGCCATACCAATAACATCAGTGTACGTATCACAAACAAAAACGGGGGGTTCTTCAGGGGAGCCGACCTCGGGCCGCGACTCTATCCTCGTTATATCAACTAGCGGCAATGACTCCACGGGAATAGTGACTGGGGTGTCGATTGGAGGCGTAATGTCGATTGGAGTGGTTATATCGATTGGAGTCGATATGTCGATCAATGGAGCCGGGCAGAGTTCTCTTTCTAAAGATGAGGAACCACTGGCGAGGTCGCGGACACGAGGGGTTTCGAAGTGATCTGGGTGGAGGCCGTCAACCTGAAAAAAGATGGCTTTTATTACACGAAGTAAAACAAACAGTTTAGCTTAGTGCTCGAAGAAATACGAGTATCTAAAATAGGTAATTCTTCATTGCCGAAATGTTTTGCGGTCATTTTAATTAGACGCTGTGATTGTGATATTTTGAATTTTCAGTCCTTAACCGTAACTAATAAAAAATATTAACTTAATACATTTTTACTGTGACATTTTGAATTTTAGAGTTTCTCAAATCAATAAACGCTTTATTTACAAAAACCTTTCAAATTATTTATAAAAGTGTAAAAGATATTATCGATGAGTCTATTTAAATAAATTTGTGAATATGTGCCTACATAAAATTGTACAACAGTTATTAATTGTATATATTGTAAACTGGGTCATAGGGACCCCACGAGACAGGCTTGACCTAGTGTGGGGTCCATAAGAAATGCTTTTGTATTGTGTTTTTATGGTAATAAATAAACATAAACATATTTTTTTTTTCCAAAAACAGTGTTTTACAATTCATGTCTATTTACTATTGGAACCCACACTAGGCCATAGCCTGTCTCGTGGGTTCCTCAAGGGTTCAAAATTATGCTTTTAAAAAACATAATATATTTGTATTTAGTTTTATTTTTGTAAAATCAAGTAGTAAATGAGTAAACCATACCTGATCCCTGGTCCCTTCAAGTCGGTTGATGGCGGGCAGTTGGTCGACGCAACTGTCTGTGAGCGTAGATCTGCACTCGCGGCGCGGGTCACATTCGTTCACTACCATCGATAGCTTCCTGGAATTGTATCAATACGTCACGAACTAGATGCGTCAAGCGATTTTATACTCAGAAACAACCTTACGATAGTATGTGTATTTAAAACCGCGTCTTTAGCTCCTGTTTTGGTTCAAACATTCAACATTAACATGAGCATGCCAACATCTAAAAAAATCTCGGCGATTTTGATTACTTGTTTGCAATATTTTTTGCTTTCCATATCCGATGGAAAGCACGTACAACAAAACATAATATTATCATTATTCTTCAAAATCGCCGTTTTTTTTTTGGATGTTGTCATGCTCATGTTGAACGTTTGACCCAAACAGAAGCTGGAAACGCGGCTTTAGAGTTACTTTAAACACTAAAATAACACTATAAATGTACTTGTACACGTGTCGTAAGAAGAGACGTGTTGTGAAGGGGTAACACTCATAAACTTTTGTAATTTTCCCTTTCATAATATTTTTGGGAAGCGATGTGACAATTTGATGACTACAATAGGCCAACCATATGCATTTATATAGAAAAAAAGTAAAGTATTAATTTTAAAATGATTTATAACACTGTCAAAGTAAATTTTCATGGTTGAAAGCTACATAATACTTTAAAAGGAGATAACTAACTATCCACCTCGACTTTTCGTTCGTGAGTTACGCGCAGAATGTTTGGCAAACTCTTTTCTTAGCGAACACCTAAAATGGGAAGAGTAAGAGAGAGAGGTGTAGGGAAGATGTGAGGAGTAAGAGAGAAGTGGAGAAGTATAGAGTGGAATGTAGAGGACATGGAGTAACTTAGTAGTATTGACGAATAAAAAGACTTACGTAATAATTTTAAATTATTTTTAGAGTCCGACCGAAACTGGTTTTACGGCCGAAACCGAAACCGAAACCGAATGTTCGGCCGAGGCTTTAGTTTCGGCCGAAACCGAAACCGAAACTCACGTGGTCAAGTAAAAAAAATCTTTAAAATACTGAAATTTGGTGCATTTTACCCATTATTCTGCATTAATCAGGACATGAAATGGAAGCACAGCATAATATAAAGTTTGTTGTTATGATTAAGTTTGTTGTACGTATCAATTATTGTAATATAAAAAATATATCAATAATAATTTTATTATTTTTAGGCTTCCGTGGTCAACAAGGAAGCCTTTGCTTTGACGTACCGCCTCGAGGTCATGTCACGCCATTTTTAAACAAACATAATATTGTAAAAATGAAATCCAGAAGAGAGTTGCACTTGGCCAATCTGATGTTTGGAGTTATAAAAAGTGGTAAACCGTCCTTCCTATTTTCGAAACTTGCGTGGTTGAGAGAACTTGGTCAATCGCACGGCACACGAGCTTCAAAGCCTATGCTTGCCATTCCTCGTCATGGTACTACAGCTTTTCGGGGCAGTTTTAGATACTCCGCAACGAAATGCTGGAACAATCTCCCTCCACCACTTCGAGAAGTTCGCAGCGCTTGCGGCTTCAAAAAAAAACTTAAAACACATCTTCTTAATATGCAAAAATCTCTGCCCTAGCAACTAATTGCTTTGTACCTTACCGACCCTTATCTGTAAACTATTTATATAACATATTACGTACATAATAAATAACATAATTTCATGTAATTAATAGAATGTAGTATTTTTTCTTCCCTATTATTTTATCAATCCCCCTATCTTATACATACATCTAAATAATATTCGCTTCAATCCCGTTTACTATAAGGTATAATATACATAATATGTAAATTTATATAAGGTAAATATTATATGTAGAGTTTATGTTATTCGGTTGGTGTGATCCTCTTCTTTAATGTTTCTGAATTCAATTGAGTGTGAAATCTATAACATAGTATTATCTTCGTACATAATAGAATAGTATAGAATGATACCTTATTGCATACCAAAATACAAGAAATAGTTATAAATATAGTATGACTAACATAAAACTAGAGGTAAACAATCGCCAATATCAATAGATCTATCAATACAATAATGATGATCATCAACATTAATATTATGATCAACCTGTGTGTTGGCGTATACATAATAACGTAAGAGTATATACTGCATGTGCAGTGTCGTGTCTGGGTCCGTGCTTCACCCGTGGGTGTGTGCTGAAAACCAGCGTCACAGATGCACCCGCGCTGTGGCATTATGCTGAGCACCCACCTTTTCGGGCATCGCGATGATTGCTTACATTTTATCATTTGTACTCTATAGGTAGTTATAAGTATACTATAGTGGAGGAAAGTGTTATCTTCTGTTTTGTTTATTTTAATGTAATCATTGTTGATGCTCGAATAAACATTTTTCTTTCTTTCTTTATAGTTTCGCTTTGTCTGTCCGTCCGTCTGTCCGCGGGTTTACGGAGAAACTATAAGTCCTAGAAAACTGTAATTTTGCACAGAGGAGGGCAATGATTAGGGTAAAACCAATTAATTTAGGGTATCTCCCAAACTTGTAAAATGGGGATGATAATCCCATCATTTGGGGTATTGTTGAATAGGTATTTTAATGAAGGACATATTTCTAAGGAAATTTTTCGATTTAATAATTCATTTGAAATATATTCAACTATATATTTTTTTTGGGCGTCCCCCGCCCTCTAAAATCTAAACTATTGGCTTTCAAACACTGTTAAAAATCACGAATATAGTTTCAACCATGAACTTTCCAGGAAAACCATAGCGGTTAAGATAGTTTTATATGTTTTAAAGATTTCGTTAATGAAAATTAAGGCAGTAGATATACGATTTGCCAGTTCTACGGAAGCCTACATTGCGCGTAGTCTGAATAGCGCTTGGCCTATTTATTTAAATTAACTTCTTATAGCAAAATGTTTATTAGTTATCAATTATAATCAAATCACTAATTGTTACTGTTTCATTAATGAAACAGGGGTTAACCCCTTGATCCAGAAAAATTGTACGCAAGGTATTTTAATGCGTTTTTTATAGGTATACACACTGATTAAAAAGGAAGGTTTGTAATTATAATGGTACTAGGATGGTTGTAGCGTCCGTGGCCCAGTGGTCATACGTCCGGTTTGTAAGCCGGAGGTACTGGGTTCAAATCTCAGTGTGGCAAAGATTTTCGCCTGGACGCTACCGTGTTTCGGAAGGCACGTAAAACTGTGGGTCCCGGCTGTTTCCTATAAGACATGTAGGAGGCAGTCGTTAGGTCATATTGCAGGCCCTGCAGTAATCTCGGCGACCTGAAACTGCAACATATAGGTTAGCCACACAACCTATAAATTGTGATTTGACTCTGACAGTGTAATTAGGGGGGGTGTTGGAGTATAAACCCCAATTATTATTATTTATTATTATAGGAGCGCAGTGAGTGATAGAATGTAGTGTTGAGAGATAATTATAGAGGGATTAGTAAACTTACATAAGATCGGGCGCAATGCTTGGATCGCTGCACCTTCTCTGAGCGGTTCGCTTCTCTACCTCGCTCAGCAAGTTGTCACATGATCTTGTTTTAGTCATTAAACCTGTTAAACAAATGACAATACATTAATTTTTTCATTCGTTTTCAATTTTTCATCGACCATCCACTCTAAGCGCTCTGTATCCTGCCCATTGCTTGCTAATCAAACTAAACTTTACCACTTTGCATTAAGGTCAATTACTGTTTAAAAAAGTTAGTTAAAATAATTATTATTGTTACAAAAAAAAAAAAAAACACGGGGGTAGACTTCCTTTGCAGGAGGTCGACTAGGTGGGTAGTGGGTACCCCAAACCGCAGAACATGCGCGCCCACACCGCACCGCACGTAGTCCGCCCACAGCACCAGCCATCCACTCTGCATGCTCTGTATCCTGCCCATTGCTTGCTAATCCGCTGCGCTACGTCGGTGAGTCCAGTTCGGCACGGTATGATAGAGTATACAATGTATTCGTACCGTTGTTGTGTTGCGTGGGAGCCAGGTCGAGGTCCCGGCTGGTCCGCTCGTCAGCATGAGGGTCACGTGTGCCGCCGAACATGCGCGCCCACACCGCCGCCGACCGCACGCTGTAGTCCGCCCACAGGACCTGCTGGAATGTTCATACGGACTTATATTATTTATTACCACAGCGTTTGTTAACATTTCGGTAACAACAAACACTGGACAAAGCCGTGTCGCCGAGCGGTCATTGTGGCAGTGTTCCGGCATGATGTTGGAAGATTTATTAATGTTAATTAATAATAACTAAGATTATAATATATTATAACAATTCAACTCGATATTTGTACGCCTAAAGTAGAACTTTAGGCTATATGGCTTAAAGGCTTATTACACCTGGCTAAATTTAGAAGCCTAAATTCAGTCGCCACTGAATTAAGTCAAGTGTAATCACATTTAGCATCCTAAATTTAGAAGAAAGTATCGTTCATCCTAATTTAGATTCTGAATTTAGTGACTAAATTCAGCCAAGTGTAATAAGGCTTTAAGACACCTGTTCGTGCGGCGGCTAGTACCAGGCGCGGATCCAGATCATGATTTTGGAGGGGGGGGTCAAAGACTAGAATTTTTCTCAAACTAAGAATTTTTTTAGGACATATTTAAGCGAATTTTACCTGGTCGTGTGGCGGCTGGTACAGATGGTTCCTGTATGCGGGCGCCCGCAGCAGGTGCCACACGTGCGCGGCCAGCTCCTGCACGCGTGACGTCACACGCTCGCGCCCGCTGTTGCACAGGAACGTGCCGAACATGCACGAGTGCACGTGTGTCGCCAGCTTTATCTGTCCACGACAAATTACCACTGTTATGTTACTGTCGATCGTAGATACCTTGTAATGGACTTTCTGCCTTAGCCCTTTCGTAAAACGGCGCTTATCTTATGAGCGTGTATATCGAGTAACGTTCTCTCGCTCGCACTATTTGACAAATTTTGAAATACAAATTCATAGAATTAATTTATTGAAAATTCCTTAAGATCAGCCCTCCATAATTTGAAAGAATTTTTTTTTCTGGGAATTTTCAATAAATTAATTCTATGAATTTATATTTCAAAATTTGTCAAATAGTGCGAGCGAGAGAGCGTCATTCGATATATACGCTCTTAAGTATGACTATTAATAGTGAAAAAAAAGCAATATGTTACATAATATTTAATTATGATACTATGAAAAGTAGCCACCTGGTAACATTCTTTCTGCCTAAGCCCAATCGTAAAACGGCGTTTAGAAGGTTACAGACGATTGTTCAGACAAACGAAAATGACAACCTTTTAGAGATCTTTACATGTATTGACTTGCAATATATCAATCACTAGAGTTAATTTTTTTTTAAGAAACACGTGTAAGAGACATCGTCATCAACTTAGCACTTACCAAATAAGCTTCATTGAACTCGAAGCTGCAAGGATACTGCAAGGCCATCTGATGCACCCAGTCTAACCACTGCAGGAAGATGGGAGACCGCTCGTTCGGGTCTTCCGCCCCGAACTGATGCCCGCAGCGATCCGCGAACTTGTGTCCAAAGTCCAGCCATTCACGCTCGATTAGGATACGGAAACCCTGAAATAAAAATATGTCTAGAGAGGAAATAAAGGAGCATTTCTATTCGTTACTAGCACGTTTTTCTCCTTTTTAAAAGCTAGTTCATTTATATGTGCGAATGAATTTTGATATTAAGGTTTAGTTAATTTTCAATTAGTATATTTACAATCGCAGCTTGAATCTTCTGTATTTTGGTACTTTTAATTAACTTCAGAGTAAAATAGGAGGTACAAAAACGATGATTACAACATCTTGGTAGATTTTAAGTACCAGGAGCCTAGTAAATGTTGAAGGTACATGACTCGACGGTTGTATCGATTCGTGCAACAAGTTTGCTAACACCTGTGGCGAGCGGGCCCACGTCGAACTAAGCCAACCATACTGTCCCATTCAGTTCTTCTAATTTAATATTGCATGTGCTCAACGGGGTCCTCAGAAATACTTTACGTACCTACGAGACTAAGAAATTGTATCTAATTCTAGGGAGGCAAATAAACTATTGAGTACCAGGAGCTCAGTAAATGCAGGAAGTACATACCTCGACGGTTCTATAGTGCGGGTCGAGCATCAGTTGCGCGGCGGCGACTATCTGCGGGGTGCGGTCCCATCCGTCCGAGCAGTGAACTAGCACGGGCCGACCGGACAGAATGGCTCGAGTTACAACGCCGGCTGCGCGCGCTATGCCTGACACGTACTGTAGCCATAGCGTGCGTTCTAAGTTGCTGTGCCAGCTGTAAGGAAAGAAGGATTTGTTAAAAGGGTTTCAAAGCTACCTTTAAAAAAATATTATACAAAAGAAACCGCGCGGTGAAGATTTCTGTATGAATTAAGCTGTGAATCACGACTAACGATCTATATAAGAAATCCATCGAACTTTACAAAATTAAGCATTCCTCTAGACGCGTTGAATTTAGCTCTCGTACTAAGCTAATTTCTAAATTAAAAAATTATAAACCTATAAAACCATTAGGAAAACCTATAGAATTCTAAACAAAACAATAGATACAAAGTCTATATTATTATCAAGTGAAGCCTAGAGCACAGCTAGTAATGATTGCTATGATAATAATTGTCCCATAAACGACAATACATTTCAAAAGCTACCGCCGATCATCTCCATTCTCCATAAAACGGAAAAAGTACGCGTTTCGACACGTGACTGAGTTATTTATATGCATGCAACATTGTCTACATAATGACAGAGTAAGCACGTGATTCGATTATCTACAAATATTACATATTATGTGGATAGTCAACAGTTTTGTATTTAATTTTAACATTATGTACATACATAATATATAATATTTGCCTAAGGAAGCAAATAAATCTAATGAGTCAATTCTCAATAGAAAATGTGTAATATTTTATGAATTTTGCGGTTCTTGATATAATTCGGCCTGTTTGTAATAAATCTAAATAGCAATTTCTCGCGGTTATGCTAATGATTTAAATTGATATTTTTTATTTGTCATTCTGTGGTGACACTGCCACTGCCCCGATCGCTTAACATAAGGACAAACTTTGTGCTCGATTCTTTCTTTAGTACTCATAATCATCATCATTGTCAGGCCATATCGTCCCACTGCTGGGCAAAGGCCTCCTCCCCTTCGTGCCATGCAACTCTGTCCTGAGTAGTTCGCATCCAGAGGGGCTATTGGCTAATTCTCACCCACTACGATTGATGGCAACTTCAATGTACATTGCTGCTTTTGTTACTTTACTCATAATAATAAGGAGGTCTAAGCACGTAATGTACGCAATTTTTTCTATGGATTCTAGCGTTTTACATGTCGTTTTGCGATAGCCTATAGGCCCTTAGGTCTTTCCTGCGATCCTCTTTAGTACTGACAAAAAAATTAAAAGTCATTTCGCCTTTATCTTATATTCCCTTTTTTTCAAGGTATCGCACCAATAGCTTTGTATTCAGTGCACGCTAATAAATCTCTCAAAAATGGAGTCCGGTGCGTTGGGCACAGATCCAATACTCGATGTAAACAAAAACACAAAGGGGTTTGCTCGTGACTCGCCCACGCAACAGATACGTGATTTTAGGAACATTAGTATTAATTTAGGCTAAATATAAGGATTCGTGTCGATCATCACCATTGAATAAGAAAATAAATTGAAGGGAGGCCCATCATTTGTACATTTTGATCCTGGCTAAATTACTACATAATATATTATCCAATACTTATGTACAAATATGCTCATTAAAATAACGCACAATGCTTAATTCATAAAAATCTATCTATTAAAAAAAATCATGTATGCGTATTGTTTTTACCATAGGCAATAGGCACTTTACTAAAATTTCTCCCGATATATCAAATAATAAAGTCGAAGATAAAATTGAACTAAGAAGGTATATATTATGTATCAATTGCACCTCTTAATATCGAAATCACGTCGAACCATCGTCAGTTTCAAGTTGGTATAATCACAATAAAATTACAAATGCGAAAGTTTGTAAGTATGTATGTTTGTTACTTCTTCTCGCCCAAACGGGTGAACCGATTGAGCTGAAATTTGGTTAAGAGATAGCTTAGACCCTGGCATAACACATAGGCTACGTACAGCGGGTAAAACCGCGGGGCCCAGCTAGTAGTATTCCTTTTACAAAGTACAATATAATTAAATCCAATTTATAAGTCGACCTCAATCCGTTTATATCACTTGTTGGTTGCCAAAGCAAGTTTCATAAAGTATTGTTAATTATGTAGATTTTGTTGCCATTTGGCATTACATCATGTGTTATAAATCAATTGTAATATATAACATAACTTATTTGTACTTATTGAGAGTGCTGAATGTAGAGTAGTCATTTTAAGAGCTTACACCTAGGTTTTACCTATTTAAAGATGTTTTAAAGTAAGAAATAAATCTAATCTGCCAATGATTTTGGCAATAATTAACTACTACACCGCTCAATATGTAAGGTCAATCTATATTATGTTGGAGATTACAGGTACATGTCAAATATCCTACACGACTGCTCCAATTATGCACCACCAAGACTTGGTTCTATTTTACTTTTATAATTTGTATTTTTTACACCATCAATAAGGTGACGGCTAATTTACTTGCAAGGTTCTAACACCTTTCCGCTATTAGGGTTTAAGGTAACTTTTGGATGTTCAGTTATGAATTCACTGACTGGTTGATAATTAGGTTTTAAATTCTTATAGAAACTTTATAATAATAATAAAGTAATTTATTTCAATATTCATTTTACACTGACAACAAATTTATGCAATATACCAAAGGCCCATATCAATATACACAATACAGACTAACACTAACATTATTTAAAAACCTAAACAGCCTTATTACAAAACGCGGACTAACGATAGTACTGGGATTAATTCGAGTCAAATGTTCGCTTAGTACCAGGTTTAGTTCTGGTACAATCGTTAGTCCGCGTTTTGTAATAACACCGATAGTGTTGTGCTAGTACTTTAGTGTTAAATTTAAGTATGAATTTAAGTGATGTTTTTCATAATTGTCCAGTGATCTTGTTGATTTTGATTGACAATGTCAACTGGTAGAAAATGCTACTTTTTAAGTTAGTCCTAGCATAGCGGTGTGCTGAATGATAAAAGAAACTTACTTGGGTTGATCGCTGGGCTCGGCGGCGAGCGCTCGCATCTGATGGAAGCTGCGTCGCACGTGGTGTATGTTGGGCATGCACATGAACTGTATGTCGGCGTGTGGGTAGTACTGCTGACACTCGCAGCCGCCGCCGCGCGCGCGGTTCGTCACCGCCGACGCGTACGAGCGGGCGTCCACTATCAGCAGCTTCAACTGCTGTCACCACAAACGATACACAACTGTTATTGCTATAAACATACAGCATAGCATAGCATACAGTACTGGATTATTAAGTTCTAAGCAGTAATAACTGTAGAACCCAAGCCTTTTTAACCCCCGACGCAAAAACGACGGGGTGTTATAAGTTTGACGTGTCTGTCTGTCTGTCTGTCTGTCTGTGTGTGTGTGTGTGTGTGTGTGTGTGTGTGTGTGTGTGTGTATGTGTCTGTCTGTGGCATCGTAGCGCCCAAACGGATGAACGGATTTTGATTTAGTTTTTTTTGTTTGAAAGTAGAGTTAGTCGAGAGTGTTCTTAGCCATGTTTGGTGAAAATCGGTCCAAGATGGCCGCCGCTACAAAATGGCGGATTACTTTTTTCTTCCACGACCCCCTCAATATGGGTATCAAATGAAAGGGCTTAACGAGTAGATTACAGCCCACTATATAAAATTTAAAATCCAAGATGGCCGCCATCAAAAAATGGTGAATTACGTATTGCGTTGGGGGTTTTTTTAAATTTTTAATTTAATTCACTTGTTATATTATGTACCAGGCCAGCATAGTCTTTCAGAGGTAATGCTTACCAATTTGGTCCTGTGATGCTGCATCCATACTATGCAACCACGACTCGCCGAGTCGTTCGGCGGTACAGTTTTGTCTATGCACGAATGCCGATAAGTTTACGGGATCACTTGTCCATAGACATAAGTTGTTGGTGCATAGACAAAACTGTAACGCCTCGAGTCCTCGCCAGCGAGTCATTCGGCGCATAGTATGGAGCAGTATGAGAGTGTAATGATCATAATTATATATGTAGTACAATTTTGAATATTGAACTCTAAAATAAAATTAGTATAAATATGGCAAGGCAACCCAAGCTTCCTTCCGGCAACCTTTGCGTCTTCATAAGCTATTCGTGCAAAACAATCCATAAAATGAATAATGAATGAGTCAAAGTACCAGGACAACATAAGTCAACAAGAGCTTTCTCGCCCTGTTGTTATTAAGTAATAATATAATGTAAAACCACGAGACGTTCGTCTACACTGGTCCTAAGCCAAGTCAGTCCACTTCAGGCCATAGTACCAGGTAAGCATAAGTGCACAAGAGGTTCTCACCTTGTGATATGGTCGGGCAGACTTGCAGGTAGAGACTAGAGCGACGACGAGGCGTTTATCCTCGCTAGACCCATGCTAGCCCATAGCCTATCTAAAAAAGCCTTAGTACCAGACAAGTATAACTTTACAAGAGGTTCTCCACCTTGTGGTTTGGTTGGTCAGCTTTCCAGGTGGAGACTAGTGCGAAGACGAGGCGTTTATCCTCGCTGGACGCAAGGCAAGCCAAGCCAGCCCAGCTAAAGCTAAGGCTGGTACTAAGGTACCAGGCAAGCATAACAGAAGAGGTTCCCACCTTGTGGTTTGATCGGTCAGCCTTGCAGGTACAGACTAGAGCGATGACAATACGTTTATCCTCGCTGGACCTCCTCCTAAGCTAGTCCATCTAAATAAAGCCTTAGTACCAGGCAAGCATAAGTGCACAAGAGGTTCTCACCTTGTTATTGTTAGGTCTGTCAGCGTTGCAAGCTGACAGAAGCGCTGCAACGAGACGTTCATCCTCGCTGGATCTCCAGCCGAGCCATCCCACCTCGGGCTGGGAGGAGCGCGCCAGAACCGCACCGTTACCGCGGTGTCGCCACACCACCGCCGGGAAACGACGCATCGCACGAAACCTGCACGACCAATCATTTATTGATTAACGTGGAAGGGTGACGTGTCAATCTACCCAAATTGGTACAAGAGAAAGAAGATTGTGATCAGGAAGGCAGAAAAGCAATCAAACTGGGCATCAAGGACATTGTGCATTACAATAATTCTTAAATTACATAAATTATGTTGTATTATAAAAGTGGTGGTCCACAAACCTGGCAACAGAGTCCAGGTCCTCGTCGCATATGGAAGCAGGCACGACCAGCAGCGGCGGGTAGGAGGGGCAGAGCTCGTACTTCTCATTGGCGGTGGTGACCCTCCACGCACCCTTCGCCGTGAACCCGAGCCGTTCCACCTGGAATCGAGGGGATCACGCTCAAATTACGAAGACATCCTGGAACCGGTCATGGGTTTAAACTGGAATTAATATACACATTCTTGTATTTTACACAAAGAAGTAAGAAGACGAGCAAGACGCTTTCCTTATGGTAAGAGATAACGCTGCCAATAATTAGTACAGTGCTACTAGATGCTACCCAGGATTTTACAATGATGTAAAATTCCAGGTGCACTGCGCTTCTTACTTAAAAGTCATAAGATGTTAAAGACTCTTCAACCCAGTAATTTCACTAGCTACTGTACCCTCCTACCGAAGCACAGTAATGTTTACACATCACTCAGGCGGCATAATAACTGGCATTTCTGGAAGTACCCAGGTGGGTACCCCCAGAAATGCGACGCGACTAGGTACTAGGTAGTCGACCAAGCCCCGGTAACATTATTTTATATTTTGTATTATTATTATTCATCAGAGAAAGATGTCTTTTTTACTGGTATTAATTTCTCTATGACTATAAAACTAGTTTAAGAGGTATGGTTTGCCCGCAGAAAATATGTTGTAAAGTATAAGGTAAATAACCACCCATCTAAACTATTGCACATTATGGAATATTAATGGGATACGATTTCATATTCTAAACATTGTCAGTAACAATTTTATTCTTGTTTTTAGTTTTTGTTGTAGTTTAGGAGTCAGACTTGTCAGCTTGAGAATAAATCCTCGAGAAAACCAGAGCAAAGGCTTTTATGTGAGAGAGAAGTCACAAGTAGAATTGTTATGTACCTCAGGGCCAAACCAGTGGCTCTGCGAAGTGTGTGAGGCCCTCATTAAGGCGCGATGCACGGACGAGGCGGGCTGTTCCTTGGCCCAGGCGGCGTATGCAGCCGCGAAGGTCTCCTGCACTGACGTCATCGGAGCCATCGCCGCGTTCAACCGCCTCCACCATTCCACGCATTGCTCGCCAGATGTGAATGAGCATCTACAACGAGTAATATTACGTATGTCTAGTTTTGTCCTATGTATCAAATATCGTTAACCCAATGTTAATGTTCTATTTATTATAATCTATTTTTAATAAACTAGCTGCGCCCAGCGGTTTTACCCGCTGTACTGTAGCCTACGTGTTATTCCAGGGCGATTCCAGAGTCTAAGCTATACCAAATTTCAGCTCAATCGGTCCATCCGTTTAGCTGTGAAGACGTTACAAACATACTCACATACATACACTCACGAACTTTCGCCTTTATAATATTTTTTTTTTTGGACATAAATTTATATTAGTGTGATACTTATTAAATAAATAAATTTGTTTAATATGTATTTTAGACCGGTTATAATCCAAGCATGACATTGAGCTAATCAATCACTTCTAAAAGCACAAACATATTTTAGGACTCAGATGATAAGGTCATTTGGATCAAATTAAATTATAAGTGAAAGTGATATCAGACAAAAAATCCCTTTGAAGCTATATTTTAAGTACCTACATGATTTTGCGCTAAATCTAGATTTGAGATTTCTAGTTCTTTTCTTAAATTCTAGGCCATTTCTTAAGGGCCAGATCCACTTCATGGACCTGTACGCGCGGATTTCTTTCTCAAACAATATAGATGGGGGTATTCTCAAAAAGTCAAAAGGATTTTAATGAATTAGACAATGCGCGCGTACATGTGCTCGAAGTGGGAATAAGAGTGTTTAAAGCTTTGCGTTTTTGAAAACTAACGTGAGTGTTATCCATATTACTAGGCTGGGCTTTGCTAGGGTCGAGCCTAGCTTCGACCATTATATCCGTGAGTTTTTAGTCATTTGTTTACATAGTAAATATGTTTAAAGTTTAAAGCTTTGACTGCGGAAAACACGATCAATGTGTTTTGGAGGTCGAAACTCGAAACGCGGGTGCTGACGCACACACGTCGTGTTTTGTGAACTGATTCTGATGCTACGATAATTTCCGTCACTGCCGATAGTACAAAAAAAACCCGCAGCCAAAGTGTTATAACACGCATTATCTTATTATTGAAGGAAAATTTTGGATCGCTTTCTACATTCGGTTGCTATGTGTTTATCAGTCAAGCGACCCAAATTCTGTTTGTAGACAACATAAACACGCTCGGCGTGATCGTGTTCTTGTATTAAAACTGACTGACTGACGAACGAACACGAAACTTCGAGAAGGTTTTAAGGAGTTTCTATACGGCTATATAAAGATTTTTGTACTAAAAGTACGAAAATCTTTACTAGTAATATAACAGTTTTTTTTTTATGTGGAGAAGTTAGAAGACGAGCAAGACGCTCTCCTGATGTTAAGAGATAACGCTGCCCATAATCAGTACAGTGCTACCCAGAATTTAACAATGATGTGCAATTCTAGGTGCACTGCACCAACGCTTCTTACTCAAGAGTCATAAGATGTTAAGACTCTTTAGCCCAGTAATTAGTAATTTCACTAGCTACAGTGCCCTCCTACCGGAGCACAGTAATGTTTGCACATTACTGCTCAGGCGGTAGAATAACTGGCACTGTTGGGGTACCCACCTAGACGACCTCCTGCAAAGGAAGTCTACCCCCGGTCAGTAGTAGGGGGACCCCCATAAATGGAATGTTGTTGGACATCGTTATACCTA
This sequence comes from Hemithea aestivaria, assembly GCA_947507615.1. NCBI lineage: Eukaryota > Metazoa > Arthropoda > Insecta > Lepidoptera > Geometridae > Hemithea > Hemithea aestivaria. Next base: position 11,608,773 of record OX382343.1, on the reverse strand, counting down.
GGTACATAGGTATGAACCTAGGTATAACGATGTCCAAAACGGATTAAAACACTCAAAGGTCCAATAACCTATGAGAACAAATTAAGGGCCATTATTCATACATAAACTATGCTAAGCATTCGATAAATTAACGTAACCAAACAAAACAAGTCGGATTGAACTTTGAGCCCTCGTGTTTGTTTGGAACGACTGCCCATTAGCACTCGGCTGGAGTACTTCAATGGTTCTACAGGTTCCGTATTTATTATGATTATATTTCCATAACATTCCAAATGGCATTGAAATGAAATTGGTGTTCGTTTATGGTGCCGTTTGGACACGGAATCTATTTTAAGCTTAATTTATATGTCATAAGGTTACAAACAAGTTGACGGTCTATGTTATGACACACCCTCCTATCTATAGACCAATATACCTATATATCTGGGCTTCACACTCCTTGGAGGAGTACTGGAATACTGAATATTAAACACTCACCACAAGATTTCCATGTTGTAAGTCAATAGATTTACGGTTTATTGTAGGTATAGATCAACTAGCTGATATTCTGTTTACGTAACTAAAAAATGTTCTTGAAATCAGTCTTGAACCTGCAGTAAGTAGGTACAATAAAATGTAAGCCCTGATCAAGGTGCGAGTAAAGTGTATGAAGGGTACGGAAGCCTTGAACAGGCTTTGAAAACTCACATCTATCTCTCTGTCTCTCTCTTTTTAAACTCACTTGAGTGTCCGTCCATTCTTGCACAGCACGATGAGATGGAGCAAGTCCCTGATCTCCAAGGCGTCGATGAGGCGAATGGGCACGGAGGAACCAGGCCCAGACCGCCGCCTCGGCTGTGCGTGCAGTCTGTAGTTAGACATGGCGATGGTACCGCCGTCTGCCATGCGGCCCACCCACTGAGGACCAAACAATTGCTAATTAGAAAGGATAGAAGATTCGTCATTATATTTTGGAAAATGTGATATGATTTACCTATAAAAACAGATACACTTTATTGAATGTGGTGTTTCAATTCATGATAATAAAATCTTATAAATAATGTTACAAAGAATACTAATTGCGTCTTCTACCAAATCATCGTGGAAAGTTACGGAGTGAGTCGAGGATAAAACATGCAAACTTAGAAAATGTCTACTTAAAACGCCAAATTTGTATTTAGATATGGGAGAATAAAATACAAGGTTAGGATGGTGACTAATTTAGAAACAAATAACATGGAATTTGTCAAGATTTCTGATATACATATTTGATTATGGCTAATGAGAATTTGACTTTAAAAACAAAATTGAGCATCGAAAATAAGCTTTTTAAGATGTTTACGAAGGTTAATATAAATGCAATGTGTATAACAATAGAATCGGACATCAGAGGTTATTACTTATTGCGTCTCGCGGACTATCGTCCGACCTCGAGGACGTCTCAACATGTTTACATTCATCTTTACAATGGGAGTAAAGTCCAGCCAATAGAAGCTCTAGTCGCGTGCTTAGGACTGATAAAGGCAGTCAACGAACTGCAAGGAATGCAAAATAGAACTATCGGTACGTTCAACCCGACGCATTCGCCCTGGTGACCTTTAGGCCAACTGATGCATATGTTGGCGTTTTATCTAATACACTTCGCTAATCGAAGTATGACTGTATGACGAAATTCTGACATCATTTGTTATCAGCCCACGTGGAGTGAATAGAGATGAGGTAAGCGCTTGCGAGGATTGAAAATTGAAAGTCACAACCGATTTGGTAAAAGTTGGTCGATAGGGTCGTGTGCAGTATGCAACTAATAAGAGTACCTACCTATCTACGTGTATGAAGTCGTCTTTTTGACTGTCTTCGTATGAGATATCATTTTATACAGCATTATTTTATACAGTTTCGCGTAAGATATACTAAAGTTATACCAGAAAGAGCCCTAATCATCAGTAAATGTTAGTTTTCAGCTTAACCTCTACTACCTCTACCTCGATCACTCTATCATCTTACTTCTTAAACCATTGCAGACCTACCTAGGTACTGTTTTACTTTTTACACAGCGAGAAAACTCGGATAATTTGACGAGACGAGATAATTGCTGGTATTGGATTAATGGCAGATCATACGCTGTTTCTTTGGAAAGTCTCACCTGCACGAATTCGCCGCATATAGGCGCGAAGGGCACGTCGAGGCCGGGCTCGTCGTAGTGGGGCCGCAGCCTCGGGTACAGGTCGGAGGCTCGCACGCGGTGCGGCGGCGGCTCCGGCTGCGGCGGCGCGCGGTACCGCTCCCGGTCGCTCATCTCGCTCGTTGATGGTGTTGCCACCTGGAACAAAACACACAGACTGTTAGATGAAGAAGAGCAGGAGGGTTATGTTTTAGCTGACTGCGCTAGGAGGGTTTTGTTTTAACCCAACTGTAGCGCAGTTAGCAAGGGTTATGTTTTTTTTTTTTTATGTGATGAAGTAGAAGACGAGCAAGACGCTCTCCTGATGTTAAGAGATAACGGCTGCCCATAATCAGTACAGTGTTACCTTGGATTTTACAATTATGTGAAATTCTAGGAGCACTGCACCAACGCTTCTTACTCAAGAGTCATGAGATGTTAAGACTCTTTAGCCCAGTAATTTCACTAGCTACAGTGCCCTCCTACCGGAGCACAGTAATGTTTGCACATCACTGCTCAGGCGGTAGAATAACTGGCACTGTTGGGGTACCCACCTAGACGACCTCCTGCAAAGGAAGTCTACCCCCGGTAAAAACCCCGGTTTTCAGAGAGAATGTAGGTATGTAGTATGTTTATGCTCTGCAACCTGAACAGCTCGATGAATTTTACCTTGAGAGGTCGTCAGATTCGTATTTACTTTGAGAGTGACACTGGGTAGTATAAGGTACACATTTCCACAGATAATTTTAATAACTGTTTTCTTGTTTGTGTTATTATTTCGTTAAGCCCGCTCCACACACCTTGAATGGCCATGAAACGGGTCAAGTTTATGGAAGAGACCAAGTTATACTAAGTAAATGAAAACAAATATTGATAAGAGATGTCCAGCAGTGAACGAACATAGGCTGATGATGATGATGAAGCTATTGTACCTACTTCTTACATTAAAAATTTCTATCCATTTTAAAATTACAACATATTGCTGAATTTATAATTTATAGTGACCTACTCGTCGTTAAAGCAATTGATGTAAAAAGTACCAAGTTGCCAAGCACACCACATTGAAACATGCAATCTTTAATGCCATCGTAAAATATTATGCTAATCGATTGCGCGAATACCTGAGAGATAAGCAATAAATGCAATTCCAAGTAAAAATGATAACGTGACTTCGTTATTCCAGTAATAATTAGATTAGCTAGCGTAAATGTTAAATTATTCTGTTAGACTTTTTTAAAAGATATAAATATCATACAAATAGACTTATTTCTGTCTGTTACCTTGGTCCTATAACTTTTTTTTAATCAGTACGGGCCACTTACACATCCAGAGTCTATTTTCTTTACACGTTCACCCCAGTATCTTATATGCTTCTCATACTTCCACGCTTCATCCGTTCCTTTCATACACATCATCTTACAGCCCTTTTTTTGGTTACGCCGGGAAAAAATGCGTTACGCATACCTTCCCATCGGGGGTATGGGAGGTTTATGTGATATGTGGGACTCCCCGTGCAGAGCGACTGCACGGGTATACCCACTAAAACAACCCGGCGGCACTTCCCGCATCGTCTTTGTGACAGGGAGCTGGGAAGTTACAGAGGCGAGCATTACATCTATAAAGGAGAGCAAAGCATTACAGTGCGCAACAGATGATACAATGCTACTAATATTATAAAAGCGAAAGTATGCAAAGGCTGTGTAAGTAGAGCACATGCAATCTCTGCTGTCTTTGTATAGGTACGTCGCCTTATTTTCATACAAATTAACGATAACGCAGCATTTTGCTATTACCCGCATTTTGAAAAGAAAATCTTTAGAGAATGTCTACGGTATAATATCTACTTTTGTGCCAAATATCAACCCAATTCGGTCAGTGGGTTGGGCTGTAATGATAAATCAGTCAGTCTAACTTTCCTAACATATTTATTTTCTATGTTATGTATGATTGCCTCATACTGTTATGCTTCGTTATAAATGGTTCTTACACGATATCTCAGTTATGTAATAAATGCCTCAGTTAATGAAACTTCAGTGACAAGTATAAAATCAACGTTTCCCATGATTAAATTCCCATCAAACACTACGCCATACTAATTGACGCGACGTGAGAGTTGTGAATTGAACCAACACTGGCATGCCAGTCCCATACTCTTGACGATTACGCGTGTTGAGTACTGCTGCAGGGCTATACACTTATATCCGTCAGGGAACCGAACCGAAGACCGGATTGTCAAAAATGTATGTCTATTCGGCACCGCACTGCCTACCGAACCCTACCCAAATCGTTACAAACTCGCGCGACCATGAGTTCAACCGATTCTAGGGAGTCACATTACTGTGTTATCTTTTTACCGTGGTTAAACCGTACACGTTAGAAAGCGACCTTGGCTTGCCTAACAAGTGAACCGCCGCTGCGTGTAGGTATTCCGTAAGTGGAGGTGATGCCTAACTTAATTAGAACTAATTTAATGTTTGTTACCAGTTACCATAATATTATAATAAAAACAGTTGCCCCACCTTAGGTTTTGGTCTATCACGTAAAGGAATCACATTCATCACACCAATAATATTATAAATTGTTATTATAAATGCGAATGTTTGTTACTTCTTCACGCCTAAACGGGTGGACCGATTGAGCTGAAATTTGGTTTAGAGATAGCTTAGAGCTGGTATGCTAGTTAATAATAATAAAATAATAATAATTGGGGTTTATACTCCAACAGAACAGGTTACCCTACTTACACTGTCAAATCATAATTTATAGGCTGTGTGGCAAACCTATATGTTGCAGTTTCAGGTCGCCGAGATTACTACAGGGCCTGCAACATGACCTAACGTCTGCCTCCTACAATATCTTATAGGAAACAGCCGGGACCCACAGTTTTGCGCGCCTTCCGAAACACGGTAGCGTCCAGGCGAACTTTTGCCACACACTGAGATTTGAACCCAGGGTCTCCGGATTAAAAGCCGGACGTATGACCACTGGGCCACGGACGCTAGTTAAAGACCCTCGTCTTAATTTAGCTGTAATAGGGTATAGGTAGTACCTACGTAGGTGAATTAAACAATACAATAACTCTTTATTGCAAACCTGGTTACAAGAAATTGTTTCATAAGTACATAAAGCTAAAGGTATACAATCGGCAGTCTTATCGCATAGAGTAATCTCTTACAGACAAACTGGTTGGAAGGAATATTGAGAACATGTTTAGAAGCGGTGTGCATAGTACTTAGTACACATGCTTTTAAGAGGATAAAATCGCAGGGTTTAGTATCTGGATAGGTATATATACCTACATACGACATATTAAGTAGATAAGTTTAGTAATTTTCCAGTCCCCCCAGCTAAGCGCCATAAGCTTGAAGTACCTAAAGCTAAAAAATGTAAACAAAATCATTAAAATATGCAAGGATGACAGTTGTTGTCGTTCGCTCCTTTAGTTAGCTAATTGGTTCGTTAGTGGGGCCTGCTTTATATACCAGAAATACAAGTATGTATACGCATAATCAAGGGCGGATACAGGGAGGCAGGGGGCCAAGCCCCCCCCCCCCCCCCCTGCTTTGGAAAGTTACGATATTTCATGGTCAAGAATATATTTTTATCTCGGCACTCGCAGCACGCTGCTCGCGCACTAATTATTAGGACTATTTGAATTTTCTTGCCATTCGCAGCAAGCAAAATAGGTAGGTACACACTTTTCGTAGTAAAAAATATAATATTTTTACCCGTCTGCACCTTGGCCCCCCCAGAAAAAAATCCTGGATCCGCCCTTGCACATAATAATATGCCTATTTCATTAAGCATAATTTGGGGTTTTTGGCGGCAAGCCTTGATCATATCATTAGCTCCACGTCTTTTGCTTAATAATCGTGTAGAATTTGATTGTTAGCGTGTAATAATGGTGGAATATTGCGTGTTAAGTGTTTTTGAATGTGCACAGATGTAGGCAAGTGATATGGTGCTGAAATATGAATTTTGGTGCCCCCTCCAAAACTCCTCCGAACTTTCAGTAAAATTCCACCCATTTTACTGGAAGACTCACGTGACTAGACGAGCTATTAAGCTCACTTTGACTCTGACCTGACTAACTAACTTAATACTTAAAAAATAACATTTAACTTGACACTGGCAAAACACGAAAGTGGAGACCATAATAATTTAATATCCCGTGAACATTCACGAATTTTACTCGACACTGGCAAAATGCACATGTTGCCATATTATTATAAAAAAAAAAAAAAAAAAAAAAAGCATAATTTGTATTCACATGACTACTTGAAATGTTTTTCTGCAATATTTTTTATTCCATTGTGGTGATGCAACGCCTCATGCTTAAGTATTCAAATGTTCTTAAGTAGGTACATACTTTGTTATAATGCCACCACAGATTGTAATAATAAACAGTAAGAAAAAGGTAAAAATACAGCGTTCTCAATACAAAACTGACGTAATTAGTACACCTTTTTTTTTGTTTTCGCCGGGAAAAAATGCATTACGCATACCCTCCCATCGAGGGAATGGGTTTACCCACTAAAACGACCCGGCGGCAATCCCGCATCGTTTTAGTGACGGAGGACTGGGAATCGGCAGAGCCTTGGCATCCATTCCCCGTCGAAATATTATCCCACTACTGCCCGATACGGGGACTTTTGGCTACTGGGTTTCCCCTCTGGTCCGGTTCGCCCCTCCTTAGTTAACCTGCACCTGCCAGACTCCTCCGGGAGGTCCATAGTAATACCAGGCTTAGTGTGGACGTCCAGTCAACATGGGACGCGCAGCACCAGTGACTCCCGACCTCAAACCATCCTCCGGTTCCGACCTCCGAGCCGGATGACAGGAGACGCCACGCTCAACGCTCCCAGTCTAATTAGTACACCTACCTAAATGTATTCCCAAACAATGCAAACCAACTTTTTAAGTTTTATAATATTTTTTTGTTGTGGGATAAGGGCAGGAAGATGATGTAGCAAAAAAAAAACTAACTCTACAAACTCTTAAAATTATGAAACTGCTTTTCTATATTATACCGTAAATTCAAGTCTACTTTTCGCTGAGGCGGTGGCCATCATTAAAACTATAGTCCGTAATCCTTTAGAAAATTAAAAGGTCGCCACACGTAGTCATTATGACATGGAGCTTCCATGTAGCGACCGGAGGTAAACATTTTGATAGCCGTGCACGTTGGCAAATCGTCAAGTGTCAGCAACGCATAACAATCAGTTGGTGACGGTTACAAGTTGCAACGTACGAGTAGTTTTGTAAGAGGCAGGTTGGAACCGATGGTTATTGTGTATGTCAGTCGTCAGTAGTCAGTGTGTCCAATGCACACCGGTTATTAGATATTGCAAGAGGACGTGGGACTTCCCCGGTAACTGGCAATAATAGTAACTAGGTGTTTATGTTGCTTAATACCCATGACATGGCCAGCATGTTTTTTTTTTCATGTAAGACCCGCGGCCCGCTTGATGTCTTGTACCGTCACTTATAGACATAGACATCTGCTACAACATTATAACAAACTTATAACACCCCGTTTTTTTGCGTCGGGGGTTAAAAAGCTACGTACAATAATAATAAGGTTCACACTTCACACACTGCTCGTGAAAACGTGTCTGTAAACTGTAAATAATAAATAACTGCGCGGCGTTTGTATTAGGCCAGGGCCTTTTATACTAGCCTATGACGACATGACACTCCTCAAACCTAAAAAAAAGTACCGAAATAACAACATCTATACAAGCATTATTCAGGTTTCACAAAAAGAAAAGCCTTTTGTCTGCGTTGCTTCAAATGTCACTTTCCTTAAAATAGAGTTAAGTGATTGCATTACCAAGAACGAAAATGTAAACTACGACGACAAACAAGGATCAACCTTCAGCCGAGAGCTGGGCAAATGTTTTTAACAAACTCTTGCACATATACATACGAGTACATACTATTGAATATTATGTACGTACAATAGAAGTTGTTATACAAAATCTTACTAATATTATAAACGTGAAAGTTTGTAAGAATGGATGTCTGGGTGGATGTTTGTTACTCTTTCACGCCTAAACGGGTGGACCGATTGAGCTGAAATTTGGTATAGATATAGCTTAGAGGCGCAGCTAGTAGATAATAAAGTTGGGAACACATACGTTGGCATTCCCGCAAACACAAGCTTCTTTCAAAGCTTTATAGAATTCATAAATCCTTTCGCAATCCTATAGAAAATAGAAATACAGGATCTAGGAATGTTGGAAACTCTGTAAATAGAGTAGTGGCAAGCACCTGACGATTAAAAGGATTAACTAGTGAGGATTTAAATAGATGAGACTGATACAGGATATGTGTAGCTTCAATCCTTCGTACATTAATGTCCTGAAATACCTATGTATATCGACAACAACGTGCAATGAAAATTTAAATAAAACTAAATGTGCTTGAAAAATATTCAGTTCATTGATGGAATTAGGCGTGGCTTTGCAACAAATAGTTAATCACCCTTAATGCATGTATAAACGGGAGGGCTGGGGATGCATTCGGGGAATAAATTATAATAATTATATATTATTGTATTGGTATCGTTTGAATTTCCTCGTCACCTCTTAAGCTTGCTAATAAAATGTAGTTAGAAAACATGACTTTAATGGGTTTTCAAAGAAAGATGTTGCTCAAAGAACTTTTACAGATACATAATAATATATTGCAAACATTTTTAAGCAAAACTGTGTGTTGAGTAACTGGTGACGACAAATGTATTACCAATATGATAAAAGTGTTCCAAACACTTAGCGATATCTTATAACGAGTGGTTGCATATTGTAAACAACTTTATTGTAAACTTAGGAACGGCCAGCAGACAACAGTGCTGTGCAAACTATGAGCGTTTGGCTAGCCAGTGTTTAGATTGTCTATTTGTTATCCTATAGAAACTGTGTGACTTCAAAACGATTTTAAAATAACAAGCCTTTGAATATGTACAATTACAATTTTTTGTGTATGTACAATTTTCACAATGTAGAATTTGAAATCGAATAAAAAGCTCTTAAATAAATTAAAAGCACTATTCATAATAAAAATTTGGTTTTTGTACGATCGAAATGGCGTAGCGACTGAGTTGAGCGCAAATAAGACCTACCTATTCCTTTTTGTCCTGGACTATCATTTGCCAAGCCAACTTGGACCCATCAGATCTTTTTCTAGACCTAAGTATCTAATGTACTTAGCTATGTTGGCATGGCATGAGATAGACAAATAAATCAATTAAGAGTACAATCCGATCATCAATCATATAGAAAATAAATTATTACAATTTATTTTTATTATTGAATCAAGCGAATCTGCGCCAAGAACAGATTATACTTGTGTTTCATTGAACGATCGCACATCGACAACGGACTATGACTTAACGTGTATTTATGTAACTGTCTGTATAATGTTCGCCTCGGGGAGACCTTAATAATTGGTGTAGCATTCCTTCGTAATGACGTGGTCCTAGCGTTCTCAGCAACATAGACAGTCGTACCACGGTAAAGAGATATACAGTAATGTGACTCCCTAGAAGCGGTTGAACTCAAGGTCGCGCAAGTTTGCAAAGATTTGGGTAGGGTTCGGTAGGCAGCGAGGTGCCGAATAGACGTTTTTATGCAGTAAGCTTCCGAATAATGGTTGTGAATTAGTAAAAATATCACAAAGTAGGTATTTAATTCTTTTTGATATTTTAAGTAATTCACAATAATAACACCTATTCGGCACCTCGCTGCCTACCGAACCCTACCCAAATCGTTGCAAACTCCCGCGACCTTGAGCTCAACCGCTTCTAGGGAGTCACATTACTGTATAGCTCTTTACCGTGGTAGAGGTGAGTGATAAATAACGTCACGATGAAAAAGTCACAGTTACTTAACTTCTTTGAGTATCACCGTGACTTGAAACCAAGTAACAACGTTCCAAAATAACATAGGTCGTTATCTCCGTTCGGCGTCACTCCGAGTTCCGAGTCACTTCGGAGCGAATAATAACGACAATGAACGAAGCTGCCTGCGATTTGCGATTGCAGTGACATTCGTAAATTATCGTCCGCCATCGTGTATCTTCGGTTTAAGCGCGAGTGGAAGAGAATTACTTTTTTATTTCTGGCCTGTTTTTTCGCGATCTTTTATTTTAGCGATAAATAAATCTGTACATATTGTAAATTTAAAATCAATGTACATTGATGTTGTTGATTCAAAATAATAAACACGCCGCATTCAGTTACAATAAATTTGTGCGACAGTTCTAAGCTTGTAAAAGTGTTAAGATTATAGTACGCGGCACAAGTCTTTGGTTTTGACCATAACGGTGATAACCAAAGACTTTGAATTATATTAAAAAATAAAATGAAAATTTTCTGATCAACTGTGTTTCTTCAAGAAAGTTTCTCGTACCAAATGGAGGGTATATCGTTATGAGAGTGATCGACGCGACCGACGTGACAAAGTCACGTTAATTAATCACTGCTACTTTTTTGGAACTGAAACGACAGTCACAGTGATTGTAAAGTAACGTTTTTCCCCACCTCTATACCGTGGTCGTACTTAGTTGATCATTACTTTATAACCTACAGTCAATGATATAACTATAGTAGTTCAGCGCATATATAGGTAAAAACCTTGTTTTGCTTTTGCTGTATAGCAATATAATGTGCATATTATGGAGTTTTTTCAATCGGTATCGTTATACAAAAACAAGAACCGGTTTTATGTTTCGAAACAGTTGAAAACCTCGAATTTGGTATAAAAACACTACCGCGTCCAGGTAAAGGTTTATTAATTATATTGGAAGCAATGTAGCAAAAACACATACAAAATGTAGCAAATAAAATAAATAAATAAAATAAATTGTAAGTACCTACCAGTTCACTCGTTAGTTTTGTTCATAAATATTACATTATGTTAATCTTTTTTTATAAAGTCTGCATCCCGGTTAATATAAGCGTCAGTCGCAAATAATATAATGTATATTCACTTGAGCATCTTGATCAGTCATGCGGCAAATGAATGCAACAAAGGCACGTATATTGCAATTAAATTCTCATAATTCCATAACAGAGAGATGTCAATAATAAATAAAACATCCGAGGGCGTCCCACCCACGGACCATTTGGAGCGTTCAACTTTTGGTTCAACGAACACCATTTGCGAACCACAATAGGAAACTAATAAAAACCTGCTTCTTATTGCGTTTTTTGCAAAAGTCATAACAGATCTCACAAAGAAACTGAGACGTGACACTAACTGCATAAAAACTGGTCTAGAATTTTAAGCGCCGAAATTTTCAACTGTACAATTTTCTTCATGATAATAATGCCGTAGAACATGTACTTGTTAAAATTGTTAACGTGAACCATAAAGTGTTCAAATACACTCCAAACGATTCGTTCTAGTTTAGAATAGAGGACTATGTAGTAAAGTGACTATTAAACACGGGGTCGAAGAATGCGGGTGGGCGCCGGAGACTGAGTAACCATTAAATAAACAAGTGAATTAAATTAAAAATTTAAAAAACCCCCAACGCAATACGTAATTCACCATTTTTTGATGGCGGCCATCTTGGATTTTAAATTTTATATAGTGGGTTGTATTCTACTCGTTAAGCCCTTTCATTTGATACCCATATTGAGGGGATCGTGGAAGAAAAAAGTAATCCGCCATTTTGTAGCGGCGGCCATCTTGGACCGATTTTCACCAAACATGGCTAAGAACACTCTCGACTAACTCTACTTTCAAACAAAAAAAACTAAATCAAAATCCGTTCATCCGTTTGGGCGCTACGATGCCACAGACAGACACATACACACACACACAGACAGACAGACAGACAGACAGACAGACAGACAGACAGACACGTCAAACTTATAACACCCCGTCGTTTTTGCGTCGGGGGTTAAAAAGCCCCTACACACAGAAAATCAAAAGCGTGGCCGAGGCGAAGACATGGTACGATTCGAGTGGCTTTTCAAAGTATGAAGAGTAAAGGCAGATCAATTCAAATAAAATAGTGCACACGCCTTTCGTTCTACTACTCTGTGTGTAGTGTGTAGCAGCTTTAACTGTGGAATGTTTACCAGATCATTAGCTTCCATTCAACTAGGATAATGTACACATTGCCAGATTCATAGCGGCGAGCAGGCCATTCTTTTTATAATACCATGCGTATTGGAATTTTAAGAGCCTTAAATGATTTTGTGCATTAAAATTTGTTAAGACACCTTAATTGGTTTATATTGAAGCGCTGATTTTCTCTTCACATAATAATATGATATGTCATTGACAAGAGTCTAATTGGCTGTAGGCTGTAACTATGATGCGATAGAAAGATCTGGCAAAATATTGAAAATAAATTTCATTCAATAAGTTAAGATTAACTTCACGATATGTTGTTATTCAAGATAATAAAACATTATCAAACCAGTTTATATTTATTCATCCAACTGATAATGAAGTGTTTAATTATGAAATAGCCGATGATAAAGTAATTTAAAACGTAAACAATAAACTAGATAAGATTCCAACCATTCCTAGCAAAGACGTTAATCTGAATTAAATTACGTATAGTCCAGTTGAGACAATTGTATTACATAATGATGTCTTAGATAATGTTATTATTATGAATGAACCAACACGTGCAAATATAAGATACAAAGCTAAGCAACCTGCAGTAATCATAAATGTTAAAACGCAGGAAGTAGCGTCAGCTATTGAATGTATGTGTTTTTATAGAGACAAAGTTGAAATAGCTTGTTATCTGATGAATATACAATAAAATATACGTTAATAATATATGGCATGTACTTTATAAGAATGTATTTGTAATTATGTACTCTTGTTAAGGAAGTGGTGATGCTTTTCAAGGTAACGATGCTGTACGCGTACATTTATAAAACTCTGCCTAAAGAGAAAATATATACTTACCTATTTCATCGTTTTTTTATAAGCACAATGCATAGTTGCAGTAAAAAACATATGTTGCAATATGTTTTTTATAAAAATCATGAATAAAATCATGAATTATAGGTTCAAGGATTTCACAAATCAGGTCAAGACATGGAACATTTACAAAATTGCATCAAATTTAAATAATTTTTTTTTATCAATTGTAAATTACCGTTACTATACCTACCATAATAATTATACACAAGTAAACCTAATTAAAATTCATGTAATTATTGACGATGCACATAATTTAATTCCGAATAAATTAATTCTTACAGTAATTGTATTTAAAGAAGATGAACAAATAAATAACTAAGTTGTGGAATTGTATAAAAGCCTACAAATGAACTTGGACATTGCTTAACATAATACCTACATTATTATGACATGTAGGTACCTTATAAGATAATGAGGGAAATTACTACAGTACCTACACGCGCGTATTGTTTAGGACATGCTAAAACAGTAATAAACAGAAAATACTTAAAGGAACAAGGTAAAATCCTTACACCGCACCCCACCTTTACCTAAAAGCTAACGTAGTATTATGTTGAGTATGTTGATGACGAAAATACTAAATACCAACAAGGACATATCATTGCTGTACAATCTACAAGCATTGGGCAATGGCGGATGCTGGTAGGGGCAAACCCACACCAACGCAACGTCTAACGTCACAGACACAGATTAGGTACATGCAAGTCAATGAAACTACCAAATCACTGAACATCGACCAAACCACTACAGATAATGAAGTAGTTTACTATCGTGCCACAGATAGTTGCAGTGTTAGTGCGGTAGCATGCAGTGCGAGGTACGAGAGTGACTAATCCGAATGGTTCGCGTAGGAAGATATGTAGTGGATTTGAGGCCGTTTAAGGCCATCCATACGGGTTTGAGTGTATGGCATCCGCTTGTTGCTAAACTCTGACCGTTGACCGACATGTGGGTGGGTATTTTGAAATTTGAAATGGTTCGGCGGTTTTGTTGGTCAATATGAGGGCTATTCGATACGAGGGCGCAGTGAATGGTTTAAGTAACGTGAGATATAGCGAGATACCCACGATATAAATAGCATTAATCGCTTTTAATTGTCAATGACTAAAGAACTAAAACTGCCTTGTCATGTTACAAGGACCAGTGACTAGTGACGAAAGAGAAAGGTATTGTAATTAAGACTTCACCTCTTGGCAGTCATTCACCCGCGGCCCCCCACACTACAACGAAAGGCCCATTCAAGGCTCTCGTGTATCCACATTCCACATGTTACGAATATGCTAGTGTCAATACTGGAGTATTAAGGAAGGCCGACTTATATTTAATTAAATATAATATGTAGTTGCATTAATACGTCCATCTTGACTGGAATATGACTATGTTGAACACATCCGGTGTAATTTAACTATGAAGTAATAGTCATTGAATACAATAATAGTTCTACGTTAAACGTAGAACATCCAAATTGTTATTGGTCATAAAACCAAACGTTTAGAGAGCTTATACAATTGTAAAAGCAAAATTAAAATACATACTGAAAATTCATACAGGGAAATCGAAATCAAACAGTTTGCTTGTTAGACAAAGAGCAAAAGCAAATAAACAGACCAAGTTGGTAATAGAATCTAAGAACAAGAAACAACAAGAACTGGCATACAAACTTGAATACTCGTACTCGTATATTCACAAAGCATTGTGACGGTGCAGAACTGACAGTAAAAATAAACACATGAATCAATAACATCAGTCTGGAGGCTGATACCGATTGGAGAGTAAATAAAAACATGTGTCCGAACAATGCTATACACTATACACGACATGCCACAGAAATGACTCATGACAGTTACAACAGACAGGGTTACCAATAGTTGCCATTACGAGACTACGCAGCGTTGGGTTCAAGGATATCTCTGGGAGCCTGGTAGTGGTTGTGTTGAGAGTTGAGATGGACCAATTATTTGTTATGCAACAAAATGTTGAACTTGAAATGCATGAATGAAACTTAAATGGAACCTGTCTTTGAAATAAAACGTGTAGAATCTTTTTAAAAAATCGTATGTTACAACGTTACAGTGTTATTATCTATTTTTTAAATGAACAATTCTTTTAAATTTATTAAACAGAATAGGATAAATATTTTTCTCATTCACTGA
This sequence comes from Hemithea aestivaria, assembly GCA_947507615.1. Lineage (NCBI taxonomy): Eukaryota > Metazoa > Arthropoda > Insecta > Lepidoptera > Geometridae > Hemithea > Hemithea aestivaria. Next base: position 11,593,525 of record OX382343.1, on the reverse strand, counting down.
TTTAATTTAGAGGTATATTTTAATATTATGGCAACCATAAGACGAGACAACCGTTGCCGTTATGCTTATTAAAGCCAATATGCAAGAGCCCCTACTGGTTGTTTCAATTGAAGGGACAGGGTAATGGTAAACTCACATAATTTATCCTATTACACGCGACAGTCATTGGATGGCATAAAACAAATTGAAGATGAAAAGAGTTATTGGTAAATTGAAGTAAAAATAATAATAAAGGCATGAATTGTGATGAAAAGAACCCACAACAAAAAGACCAGTTGAAGTAAAAAGCAAGAAAGAGATGAAGCCAATGTTGAGTGAAACGTAAGTAAAATAGAGAAAAAGTTTTATGGTCCGCATTCTGGACGTGTCTTTCAAAGAGACATTTTGGCAACAATCCAAGTTGCAATAACAATAGCTACAACCGCCGGACTCCGGACTTCTTAATCTTTCATAACAGTACATTTTACAGTTACATTCTTAGCAAGATTTTCAATAAATCAGTTGGAATCGGCGCGACGTTTTTGGAATCGGAATGTCGTGATATTTATCTATGTCGTTTCGAATTTGATTTTGCTAATTTCACAGGCAGTCACGCCTGTGAAATTCGCCAAATAAACGAATCGCGACTCCAAATAGAATTTCACAGATATTTGTTCGCGTTCACTCAGTAAGAAATAGTCCTTTTCTGTTTGTATGAATGGGAGAATCCAGTAAAGGTATATTTAGTACCTACAAAGGTTACCGGTTAGTTTCTTTGTAAAGAAATGTTGAAGACGTGAACCCCGATCAAATGAGCAAAGGAAGATTAAATACCCCCAGAAAGATCACCTGGCGTGTTTACAAGGTCTCCTCGAACAATGATTATTCGGTTTCCTTTACACGAGTTAGAGGCATTTTATCACGAGAGCTGTTCACTTTCAACTTCCAAGGTTAAATACCGTTATGTTGTTTTAAAATGCGTATTCGGAATTTGGACCTGACCTGAATTGTAATTATTTAATTTAACTTTTGAAGAATAGCGGCGGATACTATCAGGGCTTGGAGAATTTTGAAGGCATTGAAATTTAGAGCTTGTATTCTTTAGGTAATAATAAATAAAATTTATTCAATAAAAGGCATTACAGCAGCAGGTGTATTAGAAACATTAGATGAATTACATTGTAAACGTTAAAGATTTATAGGTTCATTCAAAAGTATCTGATGAAGCGGCTCTTTAAGTTAAGGCTCGTCAGAACCGCACCACGTGCAGCTGTTTGAGGCCTACTACGTAACGATGGTTACGTTACCAATTACATCACGTTTCCGCGTTACCAGTAGTTGCCTCCCACCGCAAACATATACATATGTATTTATATGTTAAAACACGCGAGAGGCCACTATTTGAAGATGCGAAAAATATATTTGGTTTATTTAATTTAAACTAGTGACAATTAATCAAACGCCCTTATTTTAGAAATTTTAAACAAAGTGATGATGATCGGAACAGTTTCTTTTAAGTATACATGAAATGAAAAAAATATATATACATAATTAAGTTCAAACTTTAAACATAATATACAAGTCCAGTTTTTAAATGCACATATTCGCCATCTAGAGTTCAGAATAATAAGTGCAAATTTAGACTGGTCGATCAGTAATTTGTAACAAGGCGTTAATACAAACCTGTGTGTAGTCAGGCGAAGGTGGGCGAGGGTACTTGGAGGCCATGCGAGCGCCGGCGCCACAACCCTGGGCCGCCGCCGCTGGCTCATCCTCCGGGTAGTAAAGGTGCACGAAATCCTCCGTGTCCAGGAACGTGTTGATCAGCATAATATACAACCGTACAAAACTAACTAATAAATAACTTAAAACCAGTCTAAGATCAGACTTTACGAGCACTAGTCTATCACGGTCCGCAGTTAGCGCGCCATCGAAATGCTTTGAAACTCTTCATCTTCGTAATAAATATAGTATAATTTGTTCACTTGTATATAATCACATTTGCACCAACACAGTTATCTACTGGAAATAGAATACTTGTTTAGTTTTTGGACACTTTTATCGGATGTTGAAGGTTGTTTTATGGTTTATCGGTAATGATAAGGCCACACATGTTTTAAAGGCCAGCAGTGGACCTATTAACATTTCTAACAATGGAATAATACAAAAAAAGTTAATACAAAGGGGATTGTATTATTTATTATCATTTAATGCTGCTGATGTTTACGCCACACTCATAACTCAGTAAGAAAAAATACAATATTGCAAATGATTGTACTCGTATGTTATTAGCCGTTAATGTTTAAGACATAAATATTAATTGAAAAGCATTCAATCGTTAATATACAACAGATGTATAAGAGAACTATGTATAATAAGACTCAAGTGGCTGTGACTATAGGTAATTTAATAAAATGGGGAGTCAATAAACGACAAGGGAGGGCATTCAGACTGGAGTTAGACCATAATATGAGTTAGATAATTATTATTTAGGCTAAAATCTCATAAATATTAAAAAACAACGCTTCAACACCGCATGTCCTTGTATAGAATAAAATAATAAGCATTTGACGTCAGAAAATATGGCATTCGTAATACAATGCAACGTACATTGAGTGTATTTTTAACAGATAAGTCTTCGCTTGGCAACATGTTACATGTCTACATAAAATACTATTATCATAATGTGATACCGGTCTCCGGACACCGAATTATCAACGGCATGCGTGATAATGAACTTTCGAAAATAAATCTTTAATTTTATTTTGAGATTACGCAGCGGTCAGATTTTCTCTTAAATACTTAACGAATGGTTCAAATCAGATTAACTTTAACGCTAAGATATTATAATATGCTCAACAGGGACTTATAATCTACTGTCTTAATAGGTTTGTCCAAGAATTCCACACAACTAGCACCAAACAATACCCAAATGATTATTATCACGTCGGAAGTTTTCCAATCGTGCCAGTTCCATCCACAATATTACTACCAAGTACTCAATTCAAACTTCCTCCGGATTAAGATATCAAAGTATAAACCTTATTGTTCGTAGACCTTTTGTTTGTCAATGACGATACGATAAACAAATAAACCATTACGAGCGCAGTCAACGAGTTCATTACACCCAAAACGGATATAGACCCGTCAGCGTTACCCACATGTGTATCCAAAATACACTCTCCTAGTGTTTGAAGATTCCGTGCTTGGAATCATAAAAGTGAAAATGAAATAGTGAGAAAGTTTGTCAGTGCATTGATACGTCAATTCCCATGCCTGACACTCGTAAAGAACTAATTCATGGTCTGGAGATCCATTTCTTCAACCAAATTGTTAGGCGATATAACGTTGTATGGTAGAAGAACAATGTTACCAAAAGCTATGATAAATTTTATAGAGACATTAAAGCGAATTTTAGGAACGATAAATCGAGAATGACTAGCAGAATTAAGCTTAATTTAAATCCCTTTGTGCTAAACCCTGACGCATACGTGATGCTGCAAACAGCCTGACTCACAAACACCTTTATTAGGTTCATTGAAGGAGATAAAACAGAGAAATGACTTGGATAAAGATTAGGAAGTATTTTACGCAAGGTTTTTACAGCGATATAGTGAACAATCTATTGAGGCTAATGATAATAAGTACCAATGTTTAGATAAGTGATAAGATATATTGCCAATAAGAAACATTTGGGGGGCAAACATTGAGGAGCATTAAAATGGTGTTTGTGTCCTGATTAAGTTAATTGAAAATTCAATTAAGTAAAGCCCACGTCATAGATCACCTATTTAATTAAATAAATGAATTTGTAACACGCAATGTGAAGTCCCTGGGTTTTAATGTAAAATATACTAATATAGGCATCAAATAAGTAACCTCATGATGACGTTACGTTGTTGTTATGCAACTAGGCCTTTCCACCTCGTTAACATGCAAAGATTCTTACAATAGTAATTTCAATGATTGAATTCATCAACATAGAAATAAGTGTTTACTCTTACAGATTAATCCATAATACATATATATTGATGACTTTCCAATGTTTTGAGTCGTTAATATTTATGAAATGTCTCTTGTGGTCATTACACTCTTCGAGGTAAACACTTAATATTATCCAGACCGTTATAAGTAATAGGATGTTTCCAAGAAACAAAATTGTCATTTTTGCGGTTCAAATCGTAGAGAACGATTTAATGTAATTTCGTTTTATTTGGGATGTTATTATAATCACTGTCATGTCGAAAATGGAATCCGACATCTATTTATAATAAGATAGAGGAAATATATTTTCTTTTTTACCCGATATAATTTATAAAATTAATATAAATATGTCAAGACATATTTTCGATCAAAGACGTAAAATTGCAAATCTCGTAAACGTTTCACGGACGGATGGGTGCTCTACTTTCAGTGAAGCGACGCGGTGAAGAATGCGGTCATCCACGCTTAGGGCGTTGGCTACATATGCACTGACGATACCTTATGATTAAGAACCATGACACCATAAATGCACCAATTTTTGAGAACTATTGCAATTGTAACTAACTGTTCTGGAAACGAAACTTGATAGAACAATAAATATAGGTATTGCATGAGATCAGCTGAAGGTATTGGTAATATTATGACGATTGTTTACGTTCTAATCCACAACACAATCGAAACTCCAGTATCATTGTGCTTCAATAACAACAATTGTCTAATAAAAAACAAAACCCATTGTCTCATAAAAACGATTGAAATTGTAAATGACTCTTCGATGGAGCGAAGCGTGCATAATTCGGGCTTTGTATACTTACTTGATTAAGAACTAACCGTGGAAGGCCACGATAGTATTTCGTATAGATACATGAGCATTCTGGTAATTTCGTCAACATTACGAAAATATACACAGGCGTGAAATCAACTGAAGAGCCACAATGCTTGATTAGCGATATCCCTCGTTACTTGTACAATCACTAAAAAAAACAATATCTAATCAACAATATCCGACGCGATTCACGTTACTCATGAAAAAGTAGAATGAAGGACTTAGCAAAAAATCATATTATCTACAAAATTTTCGCAATATTCAATGTAACAACAATATAATATTTCAAAATGATTGAGACGCTAGAAAACTAAGTCACGCTGTCGCATATCACATAGCTGAACTGAACCGCAAACTAGCGTTCTTGTCGTCGCCCGTTCACCAACATTATCATGTTTCAAACACCACGATGATTCTACACTTAACGAAATTGAATTGCACGCAAAATCAACGCTTATCTCTTTGGCACACGATATATTTTGAAGTATTTTTTCAACATTTAACGGCAAAGTTACGCGGGGCATGTTTTGTTTTACGGTTGCATGTAACGCGATCTGTCAGAATAGACACATGCACTTTTAGTAGAACATGTCCAATGTCCGTGTATGTAATTTTTATGGATGGCTGTAACATGTAATAAAATTGTCTTGCCAAATGCCAGGAAATGCTTCTTTTGGTTCTTTCGTAAGTTTATAATAAACCAACAGTTAAAATAGATAACGAATAAGGACTGTCAAATGATATTATGAAATACTGACAAAGACATTCAGAGTTCTATTCCCTTGTAAAGTGCTGACTTTGTAAAGGAAAAGTACTTGAATACATTATAATATATGACGGAAGAGGATAACACAACGTTAATTTTGAATCTTGACATCAATTTGGGAGTATGTTTGCCAAATTGAACGGTTTGTAGGCCAAGGCTGATGATGATGTCTGTCGAGATGACGTTGCTGTTTTATTCTCAGCTAGCGATGAAACTCATTCACGTTGGGATAATAGGGAGCTATGTTAGAAGGTCATCACAGCCTTGTGAAGAAAAAAGAAGAGCTTGATAAATACTTGTACCTACATAATACTAAAACTTTTAGGTATAAAATAGAAAAATAAAATGAAACGAGTGAAAGCTAAAGGTAATAATGGTTTTATTTATAAAATAAATGGTGACAGAAAACGATATAAAAGAGTTTGTTAACCTCATTGTGAGTTTAATTAATTTAATGAAGTAATAAGCGAGCCTGATAAGAAAACAACGAGCTGGATGCTCCCTGAAGAAATTCAATATAAAAAATAGTAATGACCATATTAAGTGGATGAAACAATCATTATATTATATGCCACAGTAATAACATAATACATTATAATAGTTATTTACTCGCTTCATTGACGTCAGTTGTGTAGTATTTCAGTAACAATGTGAACTTTTAATGATAATTTGTGAATATTGTATTTAAAACCACCTTTTTCCGTGTTTAAGTTTATATAAAATACACAACAAAATGTTATTGCTTGTTCAGGCGGTAAGACATGGAAGATATAAAAGAAAATACAGTTATTAAAAAAAAAATAGTACCTCCTAGTAATAAAGAAGTTTCGATAACGCTTAGGCACGTTAATCTTCAATAAATCGTAAATCAGTTTAGGTCTTATTTGACGTGTGTACAGTCAACTACAAAGAGATGTATTTGATGTATCCATGTTAGGCTTACAAAATGAAGTAAATTTTCATTTGCCACAATGAACTACCCTTGGTTCGTGACATCTCTAGTAGCAATCAAACTTTATATTATCATCGACTCGTTTAATATGCAACAATGATGTATCCCACTAGTTTTCCTTAGGTGATACATAATAATAGCATTTAAAATGAATCGAATATAGTATAAGATTTGGTGGATACTGAAAATGTCACGAATTAAGGGTAAATAATTTTTTCATACTAAAAGTTCCTTCATTTTGTAAGACTAACATGGATACATCTCTTTGTAGTTGACTGTACACGTTACGATGGTGATGTAGGATATTTAATAGATAGTGTCAATAATGTTAAGGAAGAAGTACATAATAAAGCATGGTGTTAATAACTGTTTACCCAATATTTTCTACACCTTGAAGGTTCAGTTACTTGCACGACACCTTGACAAAGATTTATTTTATTGCCTCACAAATGCCCGAGAAACAAGAAATACTCGTAAATGTTGGAAATAACATTTGTCTATATGATCGCGGAAGAACTTTCGTGACTCCGCTATGTTTACAGTTAGGATAATAAGATTCCTAAATTAAAGCTTATACGATAAAATATATAAATTTCAAAATATGGATGATCTTTATTATTTTTGAGGAGGACGTCTTTTCAGATGACAAATCGTATGTTTTTTTCTCTTCCAACCTAATAAATCTAATTTCATATTGTAGAGATCTTGTTCATGTAGTAGTCTAATAAACTTCCGATTCACCTAAGAACTTATTAGCTATACAGAGACGAATATAATATACGATTCTGTTACAATTACCCTTATTCCAACGTCCGTAAGGATCTTTCTCAAGCAATCACCAATTTCACTAAAGCCCTCCTAGACTCTTAACCAACAAATCACGAATGTTTTCACCTTAATCTGTCGAGCGACACCCGGGCCCTATTCAATATAGCTCCATTATTTACCTTTCTCCAAGTGCTCGCGGGTAGAAATCTAGTCTGACTTCAAAGATCAGAAATTATGGTTCCAGTTGGTTGCAAATAACTCAGACGTCTGAGCTTACAGTTGCTGGGCCCTGGTTGGAATGCAATCGATTTGTAGATATATAATTATATGGGTATTTCAAATATATATAATTCATTGTGCTCTATATATCTTTAACCTTTGTCGAAGGAGATAAGCCTTGAGATTTTAAAGTTATTTATGAATCATATTTAAATTGCAATATAATGTATTTATAGTGATCAGCATTTGAATAACTTCCTATTCGATAAAATTTTAACAGATTGCATAAAATATTTTATAAATAAATTCTTTACTTGTCAATAATACTTTGAAGTTGGTGTTTTTATCTTTTCTACCGATATTTAATAAATCGTTGTTTTTTTTTAAATAATTAAGTACTAAGATAACATAACTGTGACAAGGTTTGTTTTTCTCTCAGCGTTCTGTACGTAACGACCTCATCTTCCTTTAATGCAGCGACCCTGACGGCAACGTTTATTATTTGCATAAACATCACTATAAAAAGAAAACCGTGAAGTGAATTCATAAACCGCGGATGTTTACGACTGATCTGCCATACCTTATTAACATTGAAAAATCATAAGAAGAAAAGTAACGTAGGTTACCGTAAAAGTACAAGTGAATTAAATTAAAAATTTAAAAAAAACCCCCAACGCAATACGTAATTCACCATTTTTTGATGGCGGCCATCTTGGATTTGAAATTTTATATAGTGGGCTGTAATCTACTCGTTAAGCCCTTTCATTTGATACCCATATTGAGGGGGTCGTGGAAGAAAAAAGTAATCCGCCATTTTGTAGCGGCGGCCATCTTGGACCGGTTTTCACCAAACATGGCTAAGAACACTCTCGACTAACTCTACTTTCAAACAAAAAAAACTAAATCAAAATCCGTTCATCCGTTTGGGCGCTACGATGCCACAGACAGACACATACACACACACACACACACACAGACAGACAGACAGACAGACAGACAGACAGACAGACAGACAGACAGACAGACAGACAGACAGACAGACAGACAGACAGACACGTCAAACTTATAACACCCCGTCGTTTTTGCGTCGGGGGTTAAAAATTAAAAGATACACAATACACATAAGTGTATAAAGAGATAATATGAGTATGTACAAGTACTCGTAGTAATAGGTAGATACATGAGGTAAAATAACCATGATTGTACAAGTATAAGATGCAATGCAAAAGAATGCAGCCAGCAGTAGCTTTATGTAATAAAACGGCGTGAAAATCAGCCAATAGCGCGAGCCCACGTCGCGTCGCTTCGAACGGTGCGGCGCGGCGCGGCGGTCAGCGTACGAAGTATGGAGTATGGACCAGCCAGTCATGTGAGCGCTGTCATGACGCCTCCTGGCGCCGGCCGCACGCCACGGACCATGACCTTCACGTTCGTCAATCGCTACAATCGCACTATTCATGGTGCACGATGCGCTAGTAAGAGTGCAATCCAACAAAGGACTATAAATATCGGGCAAAAAATGAACGGGAAAATCTGAACAATACACCGCGCAAGTAATGAAAGTATGTTGGATCTTTTACACAATGAGGCGTTTGACGTGACGCTCATATTTCAGAATGCGAATTGAGTTGTTTTGCGAGTATGTCACGAGGAGAACACGAGTGTTGTTACCTCTTACTATGACAAAGAAAAATGATGCTAAATGGCGCCATGATTTGTCAGCTATGAAATCATCTGTACATTATATTATATCAGCCTTGCATCACAGCGTCGAGTGGTTAACGATAGATATCTTTATGATTTTAATAATTCTAACTATAAAGTGCGAGTTATTTATAGACTAGATCAGGTAGGACTCGAAGAACTTCCGCGTCTAGGGTGCAAGGTACACTTCCGCGATGCAGCGAGATTTCTGCATTATTATAGCTGCAAGCTGATTGTGAAAGTTGTCTTGCGCTTAACTCCTTAAATGCCACTGCGTTTAATCAAAGCGGACGTAGAAGTGTGACAATCTCTATTAGCGAGCAAGGTTGTCTAGATATTATTATTATGATCGATCAAGGTCGCTTTAAGAGAACCATTGTTTATGTAAAATTACTTGCATACATTGGAAAACGTGCTATCAATAATATAATAACCACAAAAATATTTAAAAGCCTTAAGACAACCGCTAATCAGCGACCTATTGAGTACAATATCCATAATAATTTAAAAACGAGTTCATAAATAAAGGATTTGTTCAATTAGTTACAGCTAAGCTGTCCCGTTGTCCCCTGATCGTGGTCACAATTGATTTATATCTATAAGAGGGGAGATAATTTATAGGAACGAATGCCGGGAGAGAAAGTAGACTTGTCTCAACTTGGCGTACTCCTATAGTGATCACGAGTGAAACCATCCCAACACACACAAACTAGTGGTAGTCACGTGAAGCGTGAGATATAAAGGTCATCTATAACATGCCTTGGCAATGCTACTAGATTAATTTTGTAATAAAGGTATATAATATTATATATGTACCTATAATAATGAAGTTCCTAGTAGCAATGATGAAGTAGAATCAATGATCACGATTGATTTAATCGAAGAATTAAATTGAGGTGGAGAGGACAAAGAAAAATTGAGTAAACCTAATGATCATGCACGCGATGCTCGAGGCAACATCGACCCAAATACATGATGATAAAACGATGGACTCTGACGATTCAGGTCGGCTGAACACCGGATGAATTTAATTACTGATAACTGGCGAACCTTGCGTCAAATATGTTTTTATCAGGCTTTCTTCACACTATTTTGGTAATCTTACAATATGCAAGCAAGAACACATTATCTTTTCCAATTAGAGCATTGAGCATAACATGCATTTGGTTATCAAACCAAACCATTCGTAACGATTTCGTAATCTAATCATATTATCGGTGTTACTTCTGGAATTAGATTTAGGCAAATCATGTATACGATAATGATAACAATTAAATACAAAACAAATTGGAATCTCATCAATTTGTAATTGAGTTGAAGAAGTAAATGGGGAAACTAGGTAAGTATCATTATGAATGTAAAATGTCACTCGCCACGTGTTCGTGCGTTTTAGATACAGGGAATCTCTAGCGAATAATAATTACATATTCTAATAAGAAAGATGAAGAGGGATCTGAAAACGAGGTGGTAGGTAGTCTTCAAAGGATTATTTTACTTATTGATTAAAACCTTATAAAGTTTTTAGGCAACCACGTGACACAGAAATGGGTGCGTCGGTCTCTTAGTAACGATTTTCTGAGAAGCAGCTGGGCCAAGCAACGTGTGGACATGCGCAGTGGCTTATTCGCCACGCGGTTTGAACATTAATTCAAGAATCAGTATAAAGTGTGGAATTCTCAGCTTGAAAGTGAAAGAGTAACTATACACAAATCGTATATTTAATAACGTCAAAACTTATACTAGTACAGAAATAAGTGCAAGTAGTATTCCAGTTGCTATAGTCTACAATTTTAACTAGGATCAATTAGTAATATCTACTAGAAATTACAATAATAAATTTGTAGTGATACGAGGCTTAACTACATTCATTGACTGGTCAGCGACGGTACCTGCCTCTATAATAATAGTATACAATTTCAAAGATGTCTGGTGTGCAATGTCATAGATTGCACATGCGCAAACAGGGTAATTGCCACGTGGCAATTCCCGTTGCATAACCTCCCTATTGCGGCTATGGAACGTTTACGTTTTAAATACTCAGCATTGATCACCTGTCTTTAAGATTTTAACTTTGTTAACCGAATCTACCATCGCTTAGTTGTTTCAACGTTTACCTGATTTAGATGGCTCTTATTAAGGTCCTGATTTCTGATAGTATAATTCTAAGAAATATTGAAACTTCTAGAATTGAAACAGAATTCGAATGAGTTCATTGACTGTAGCCAAACAATCAAACCAAAACTAGTGATGTTAAAAACAAGTAATCCTGCGATGTATATTCTAATTGAGTCAATTAGAACTCTTCGTGTGTCGCAAATAATTTGCATATTATCATCGACGACATGACAGGGTAAACGAACTGCAAATGTTTCAATATTATACATGCGACATGTATAATATACACTTATTCTACAAGAAAGGAAGAATAATTCTTTAGGTAATTCAATATTCAAAGGAATTTTAGTAGCTTTAAAAGCATTTTACTAACACATCTCTTCAATATCACGTACTTGTTAAATAGAGCTGAAACCTCATTAATAACATTGCAGCCGCGATTTTATGAGAGTCGATTTCTCCATTCTATCCAGGAAGCAGCGTTGAGTGTCGCCGACTACGCCTACAAAGCCCTGCTGTAGTAGGTACCATGGTATGTCGAGGCCACATTGCATTATGACGCTACGCACACATATAAGCCTCACACCAAGTGCACCAATTGCAGAATGGTTAGGGAATTCGCCCGCCATTTTAACTCCGTTCACACATTTTCTAGAAGACATTCCGCACTCCTAAAGATTGCAAACGAAATATGTACAGTCCACATTTCCCAGTATTGTTATTCGTTCGCTTCATTGACTTGCCGAATTGATTAGCCAACGTTTTCTTGAGCCAGTGACCTCGCCTGCATCGTACTTTGAACAAAGCGCATAAATATAATCATTTGCACGCTTAAGGAATTTAAAACACTTGTGAAACTGATCACAAATTATGAAAACATTGCAGTCAAGTTTATCAAAACAGTAATTGAAATTGATCCTTTCATCGCATTAACATTATGTACCTACTTATAATTCTATAATATGTATAGGTATATAGTTAAGGTAAACACAAAAACCTTTCAAATGAAAAGTATGATATTATAGAATATTCCAAATGGGAAACCCGCCATAATACTAACGTGGACGCCACGAGTGCGCCGTATGCGACACCCTACATTCCTCGGGTCTCAATCAACTTTGCCGGCGATGCCATCCACAGAGATCATATTAAAAATACACTCTCGCATAAACATAATTTAAATAATCATAATTTATGACGTAATTTATCCGCGAATGCCATATTATTCCAAAGCCATGCCATGTGCCGAACACGTCGGCGCGCGGCGGCTTGCCATATTAGAAATTCCATTGCGGACCTTATAAAACTACACGATTCCTTGGACACTTTACAATATAATCCATTTGTATTTGTCGGAGACTTCGCGAAACCACAAGTACCCGAACTGGATGGTGATAAGAGCGCGGATGTGGTGTATATCCATATTATGGTAGAAGAGCAGCGGAGTCGCATGGATGATGCGACGAACGCGCGCGGCAGCTGCGGGGCAACTGAAGCGGCGCGGCGGGCGGCGAGGCGGCGGGCCGGGGAGTGGGGAGCGACGTGGTGCAGGCGCGCCGTTCGGGGGCCGGGCCTCCACCGGCGACTCTACTACACCGTGGACCGTGTCTCTCCTTGCTCGCTAGACTACGCACTCGGAGTACGCCCGTCGCACCGTCTAATTGTGCAAATGCAGCGAGCGCGTGCGTATCGACGATTGCTAAGAGATTGTAACAAAAACGTAACCGGTATGGTTAATGGTTACGGCGCCTCTATTATCCAGCGTTAGCAACAATTATCGTGAGACGTGAGCGGATTTCATTAATCGTTTTTCGGTTGCCGATGGAGAATCAAGAAGCAGTCAAGGTTGGGTGGCTAAAGCGCATTCATGAAAACCAGCGGTCTAACATATCGCAACGCACGCTTCAATGACTCGCAAAAAATCCAAGTTCCGAGGAAAAACTATTAGTAGCAGTTTAGTGATCACAGCTTTATCATAGATAAGGTCGTTGCATTTACAACATCGCTATTATTGTTTTTATAATAAGACTATGAAAGTAAGAAAACAGGAAGGACTGATTGAAACATGGAGCGGGACAGTACCGCTCTCAGACTGTCCTGCTGAGTCCCAAGTCCCATGCGTTGTCCATAAATTCCCGCTTTACATTGGCAATGCATGATGGGCCACGTTGTAAGATTTTATACCAAATAGGAAATGATGATGATGGGAATCATAACGTTTATCATAAGACATTATGTAAATAGTCCAGTCAATTTAGACATTCGAAGTTACATAAAGTCCCAACAAGCTGAATTTCTGTGAAGTTGTTCAAAACATAATTATAAACAATGTCTAGAAGTTCCCCATCATTCCCCTGTAAGGAAAAAAAATAATTCAAGGTCAAAGGTCAAAACAATGAGTTTTTCGCGATTTTCAGCAAAACGGTAAGTTTTATCATAAAAACATCTTAGACAAAATTGTAGATCATAAAATTGTCTACAAAAAATTAGGCTCAAACTATGTCTAAACCAAATTGTAGCTTAATGGGGTCATTAGTTACTGATTTCGTATTCAAACATTGACCTCCTTTATCCCGCCTTAGAGGTTGATTTTTGGAATAAAAAGTATCCCATATAATTTTTTAGGACTTGGTCTACCTTTGTACCAAATTTCAGCTCAATAGGGCCAGCGGTTCTAAATTTACCATACAAACTTTGACCCCCCCTTACCCCCTCTTTAAAGTTAAATTGTGTCATAAAAACAATTCAATGTTCCTCAACACAATCCCAACAATCGTTTTACAAAATTTCAGCTCAATCGGGTAAACGGTTACGGATTTACATACAAACGTTTTTCGGGAATAATTCCTTTTCCTGAGGGAATTTCAAAAAATCGCTTCTTATTGCACGATGAAATCTTCCAAGGAATACGCTGTCCAAATTTCAGCTCAATCCGTCCGGCCGTTTGGGCTGTGCGTTGATAGCACGAAAGTGTACGAACGATTTTATATAAGAGATTACAACTTTTTGAATCGTTATATCTCAAAAACGGTGACTCGTAGAAAAAAAAGTATTAAAAATTTTTTTGTAGACAATTTTATGATCTACAATTTTGTCTAAGATATTTTTATGATAAAACTTACCGTTTTGCTGAAAATCGCGAAAAACTCATTTTTTTACCTTTGACCTTGAATTAATTTTTTTCCTTACAGGGGAATGATGGGGAACTTCTAGACATTGTTTATAATTATGTTTTGAACAACTTCACAAAAATTCAGCTTGTTGGGACTTTATGTAACTTCACTCTCATTTTTTGGTCTAAATTGACTGGACTATAAATACCTGTAGAGATATTGATGGAAATAAACTTTTCATTCATTCATAGGTAATTAGAATTTTGATTTTGGTTATGATTTGATTATATTTTCTTAGAGTCAAGAAGCAATCTTGAAGTTAAGTGTAACATCACATCGGTTGTGTTCATTGGAATTTTCCTCCACATTAGTGAAGGTCAAAAGAAATGCATGAACTAATCATAAAAATCAGCAGGCCATAAAACTTGAAGAAAACATAAATTGCGATAAAACTATAAATATTATTGATTTCATACCGCAGTTGCTATAGCAGCTACTCCAAATAAAATCAAACATAATATAACCAAAGCAAATCAATAATTTCCGACTCATTATAACACGAATATTGAATCCAAATTAAACATAGAACTTGTAAAAAGATAACAAGGAAAACGTATATAAATAATAATATAGTAGGACTCTTGTTATTTAGAATTTAGAGAGTGATCAACATTATTAAGGATTTATTACATTGCACTATTGAAAACTTTTAAATCTCCCAGATTGTTCGACTAATATTATAATATGGCTCTTAAATAGAAGGTCATCTTTTTTGGTGAAATCTAATCAAAATGAATGATCATCAAAATAAAAACAAATGTATACCGAATAGCGAATGATGCGAGGACTGAGGACCATCGAATAGTTGCTATGCATATAGAACAAGAATCAAACGTATTCACTAGACAATTAACATAAGTCGTGGCATGCACCGTTATCGCCTCGCGGTGTGCAATGTTCGTACACGTGACTTTGCTGTAGCTATGGTTACAAAAAGGAATGTTGATAGCCATTTTCGTCATGCTTGCAAGCGATTGGATTTTTTCTTAACCGCTATGCGGTTCATAATTGTAACCTCTATAGATAAACGATATACGCACATACTGCTTCATATGTTTCTAGACTTTTTTTTACTTTGAAAATGCTTTCGTAAGACCACACCTTCAATATAAAATTAATAAGATCTCGATAATCAAGTCAAGATTGTTAAATTACCAGAAAGGTACGTAAAACCTACTAAAAGTAGATAAACGTGTTTTTTCAATGACAAGAGAACAGTCTCCCAGACTTTTATAATGTGATATATGCTATAATAAATAAAATAGACTAATACATAAACGAGATTGAAAAGGTTATGTTTCCGAAGGATTGATAAATTATTACAATTAAATAAGAAAACTCATTTAAAGGTATCAACACAGACTATATTATAATGAGGCATTTATTATTAAATAATAATAGTTTCAACTGCTTACATTAAATATAGAATGTGTCGATTGTTGAAAACGCGGTCGATTTGTCGACGTTAAGGAAGAACAAATAATTTACACGTGGATAAAGGTCAACATTAATGGAACGACGGTGTTTTTACAGTATTTACATGATTAAATCGAACGAAGTAATTTTCGGTTTCAGTTCGGATTGCAGTTTTCGGTTTCAATCGGTGCTTTTGTTGCGAAGTAAATAGCGATTAATGAATGAATAAAGTAATGGAACCCTTACAAAGCGAACGCGTAGAGTGTAGGTGTATCTAGAATAATGGTGAATGTTCCAGTTAGAGAGAACAGTGGTCGTGGGTGTTGCAATTACTTCTCGCCCACGATGTATCGCCCACAGTCGGCGCCACTGAAAATATAATCCGACATTTTGCACAAGTATACCATGGAAAAGTTTAGAAAGTTTTATAAAGAAAATTTAAATGAGAGCTTCACAACCTTTTTTGAAAAAAATATTAAAGAACTCCGTTATTAAATGTGTTTTATTATATTTTCTTCTTAGTTTTGCGTTTTATTAAGCAATGACAACAGATATGTATATTCTAATCATACGATGAGTTGTTTATTAATAAGAGAACTCACAAGGTTATCAGGGTTTCCATAATTAAACCAACGAACACAGATTAGTTTGAAAAGGTATATAAATGCGTATAATACATATTTAATGTAGGACGGCAATCAAATTCGATTTTATTGACAAGATATTAAAAACAAAAAATAAGCTATCAAGGACAATCATCATAAAAAAAGGAAGAGGGAAGAAGGCTGAGACTGGCAAACATCATCATTTTCACATCACAATTATTATCATAAACTAATACACAACCAAGCTGGATGAGCTTCAGGAAAGTCACCTGAGGTGGAATGACCACGTCATACGAAGACCGCCAGAGTACGTCAAGAAAAAATGTTTGGTTAGACCTGGTCACCTGAGTAAGACCACGCAGCTGACCCAAGAGACGCTAAGCGTGTTTAAGTATGACTTAAGAGCCAATAATTTAATCGGAGAGAGGATGCTAAGAGGAAGAAAGAGGTGTATTCGGAAAGGCGGGCGGCGCGGCGGGACAATGCTCCGTAGAAGCAGAACAGAACGATATAATTTTGTGATACCATTATATTTCAATCAAAGCCCACAATGTGCTAAAAGCATAATATTCAATAGTTAGAAAACTATCCACTTATTAGTATTGTTTATAAATGACATGTTCTAGTAAAATCAACCTTCAATATATTATTATTGTCCTAGCATCTATAATATGAGGGTCATCTGTGAAGCTTATCGCGGCTTTAATTCGGTTTTATGATTATGATCAAGCTTTAGAAACTAACAATATCCCATTTACTCCTGCCGCAGCTCAAGTCGTAAATTCTAGCCAACGCGTACCCGTCTCGTCTGTCTCGACTATACATATCATTGAAGTTAGTAAGGGAAGAGAATGAAGTGAATTCACACTCCAAAATCAATTAGTTACGATAAATTTTCGCAGAATCGAATGGTTCACGGTCATATTGTACGAGCATTTGGTATTTCCATCCCTTTGGGTTGTGCCACTATTAGATATTCCGTGATCCGTGATAGAGACGCAACTTTGGTAAGGTCAGATTAATTCAAATTCAAACCAACGAAGCCCATTTGAGCAACCAGGTCCTGACAAGAATGTACAGTACAGTACACCCTTATCCGTGGCGTACTGCATAATTAGAAGATTATTTTACTATTTTGGACTGATAAATGAAGGTTTAAAGTGTAAATATTTTTACCACGTGTCTTACGAGTCGCATTCCATCGTCCGTACTCATTAAGTGTGTTTAACGTCGGAGAGAGAACGGGGTCAGCAAAATCAATACGTCTCAGGGTTTCAGTACACGATCTTCTCCGCCGGTATTAATGGTTCACGAATGTTGCGACTCTGAACTAATTCACACTATTAAATAATATCAGAATATCAGGTAACACCGACTAACGAACCAGTTTGGTTAACCGATTTTATAAATATCACCTGTTCAGGTCAGCTAATGATATAGGTACGAATTTTTCTGATATTTAATTGGTCATTAGTTACGACATTTAATATATAACTATGTATCGTAAAACTGGTTTGTTGTGCTAGTTTTTATAACTTGATAAAAACCACACACATCAATGTGGTCACACAGGCAGGCATGCATCACCGCGGAAGTTGTAGGTCGTTTGCACCAAGTTTGGTCACCGTCATTTCCTGTACTACTTCCGTAAACATCGCAACCTCTGCCGAGACGGAAAAGTACGGGATCGCATCAACATTCAGATTTAATAATGCATTAGGAGATGCAAAAACTGCTCTCATGGTCACTTCTAATGTCAGGACTTTGTTTGAATTCCTCTTATACCTATATATACTGGCATCAGTTCTATTACAAAAAATATTATATTAACAAAATGAGAACTCTCTCCCAGAGAACCTGGTCAACCATGACGTCGATGAAATTGAATTCCAACCTCTCAATAATTTCTCAAGCAACATTGTACATTATTGAAAGTTCATTAATAATATACACTCTATGATTAATGACAACTTTATAAACTTCTTTCACTTGCGTGTTTCACTAACGATAATATGTCCATCAGCTTTCCTATTTCCCATAGTACCTACTTCTAACGTTGAAACTTTATCTTTATAAGAAAACTTCAATTTTATTTGAGTGTCGAAGTAAATGGAAAAGTTCTTACATTGACAAGGTCTTACATCTTCTACTATGTACATGACACAACCATTAACCAAACAGAAGTCAAGTTATTTTACAGTGATTTGGTCGGAGGGGTTCAACAATTCA
Source organism: Hemithea aestivaria (assembly GCA_947507615.1). Lineage (NCBI taxonomy): Eukaryota > Metazoa > Arthropoda > Insecta > Lepidoptera > Geometridae > Hemithea > Hemithea aestivaria. The sequence goes on along the minus strand of OX382343.1, from coordinate 11,574,789 downwards.
AACTATGCAACTTTAAATTCTAAATTTTAGACTTTATACATTTGTAATAAAGTCTTTCAAGGATTTTATTGAGTTTGTAAGATTGTTGGCAACTCAGGTTCCCAGTCTCACGCAATGTTTTGCATAAAGACATTGTTTGGTGCAGGTTAAACGACATGCCATGCCATGGGCATGAGGTTTGACTGACAGCCATACAATTTACCAGGATTTTTTGCAAGAACGAAATTGGGTTGTCACAATATTATTAAGTATGGGCAGCAGGGGTAATGACATTGTATTTGGTAACAGAGTAATTTAAACATTCTTAGAAATGTAGGAGGTTTTATAATTATCAATAGGCATTACATACAAACAAATATAATGATAAATTAACGGAACTAGTAAACATTACAACACTTATCAATGAATCGAAAGTTTTTAACATCCGTGATAGACCAGCTGATTGACATAAAAAAGTACAACCGGCAGTTAGAAGAAGACGGAGAGATAAAAGGGATCATTAGAAAGAGACAAATGATTCGAGTAGAAATGCGTGGAGGGCGTCACGTAGGCTAAAGACAACAGCAGCAGTAGGGCAAGGTCGTCGACGGTATTTTTTCGTCTCTATCAAAGTAAACGGTAAACAGTAAATGACGTACAGTAGGTTTAATTTAAATGGTAATTTCAAATCCTTCATTAAAATAAATATGAAGAAGGCTTGAATTTCATTTAAATTGCTTTGTTTTTGACAAACGAGGACAATTTTATTAAAGGTTTCTCGATGTATCATAATAACTGTCACTCTGTAAGTTGTTCATATAGCCTTTTGGTCTGTTTCTGAAAATAAATAGATTTTGAGAATTTTATTAGCTTTTTGGCCCAGCATAGCCGTGAAATATTATATTAACTCTGTGAGTTAGAAAATTACTGACCCTAATGCTTATAAAATATATTAAGTTAGCTTAAACTTGAAAGTGTCACGAGTCACAAGTAAGCCGATCGATGCAGGCAACGGGGCACTAAACTGGAATGTCTAGAGCGCGGATTATCATGTAACATTTTCGTAGAATAAGCTTGTGAGGCTTCACCTCGTGGCTTGGCAAGTGCCGGATGATTGCAGCTCATCAACCCACACAGGTATTTAAAGCCTGGGTTAAATGTCTGATCACATTTTATATTATCTTCGTCATCATCCTCACTGCAAGGTAAAATATGCTTTCTTTCTGTTCCATTTTCCTCTGTCCAGTGCGTTCAGATCTTTCCACATTATTCAAGTATATTCCTATGTTAGTGATTTTCAGAAACATTATATACATCATTATAACACTGATACAAGTCAACTGACATTACCAAATTGGCTTCACGCGTACCTAAAAATCCGATTTGCTCACGAACGAACACAAATCTTATTAGGTCCGTATGAATTCCGACTACCTATGCGATAACCAAATTAAAGAATTACGAGGGCACATCGCATCGTTTACAAAGTCTGAAACGTGACTAAAAAGTTAAATCTTTAACTTTTTTGGATATTAAAAAACTACAAAGGTCAATAAATAAAACGCAGCGCAGGTCCTGTAGAAATACGATCACCTGCTAGTTGCTAGCAACTAATAACTCGAAGCGGTTGAGTGACTCGAGCCTTTGCAAATATTTCGCAAACATGCGTCACAGGCGGCGTCAAGGGGTTCTAAAAATGGGGTTACATAAAAGAACCGGCGTTTTATAGGTCAACGTTTAGTCCTCATGTTCGGTCACTATAGCTTTACGTTATAAGTGGCTAAAGGTATATTAATTTTTGAAGTCGAATGAAGTAAATTGAATGAAAGTTAATTGACTGTACCTCTAGAATCTTCATACTTCATACACTTTCAGATCACCATTACGATAACCATCGCATTGAGAGAGCGGTGTGAGTAAAGGATTCATCGAATAGGCTATGCAATTTTTTTATAGCAATGATACAACGCAACGTCGCTTCGGATAAATTAAAAATACACTTGGAACAATGTTTGGACTGAAAAAATGCTTCATAACGATGATAAAAATGCCATAATATTAACAGAGTATAGAAGTATAGTTATTAAATCGATCTAGTGTTTACTTTTATCGTTTATCGTAGAAACTAAGGTTCTTGGGTGTTCAATTCTGACAGTTGTGTAAACCAAAAAATGTATTTTGTAAGACGAAAACCGATTTGGCTACTTATACCAATATAAAAATAGTGGGTCTCTTCATCATAAGCCTGCGTTCGTCCACTGCTGGACAAAGGCCTACTCCATGGCACACCACTCAACTAGGCCCTCGCTAGGCATTCCCAGGTTGTCTGTAAGAAATTGCCTAGTGCGATAAGACCGCCGATTGTTTACCTAGCATTAAGATATCTAGCTCATTAAGCTTCTTTGTAATTGTTTGGTTTGCAATAAAGTATTATTCTTTTATATAAACGTGAAAGTTTGTGTAAGAATGGATGTCTGGATGTCAGGATGTCTGAATGTGTGTTTGTTACTCTTTTACGCCTAAACGGGTGGACCGATTGAGCTGAAATTTGGTATGGAGATAGCTTAGACTCTGGAATAACACATAGGCTATAGGACAGCGGGTAAAACCATTGGACACAGCTAGTATATTATAAACATGAAAGCATGTAAGAATGTCTGGATTCTGGATGTATGTTCGTAACTCTTTCAAGCCTAAACGGTTGGACCGATTGTAATGATATAATCAGTAGAATGTATTATTAAGCTCGGCCATGTGGCGTAGTATGCGATGTAGACTCAGACGGGTGACGGCCGGGTAAAATGGCCGCCGTGACCTTGAACCAGGAGACTTGTCTGGATCAGATTGTCAACGGTATCGATTGGACGGGAATATGCGTCAAGTTGCCTACTATTACGATTTACGATGAGACGCAAAAAATACAACCACCGACCACCCCAAACACCCTCTCTAATATTAGAAATAGAATATACTTTATTTGCTTTATACTACTACTACTTTTACTACTTTTTGCTTTTACTTATATATTACACTAGCTGCGCTCAGCGGTTTTGCTCGCTACATAGTCGTCGTACTATAAATAGCCTAAATGTTATTCCAGGGTTTATTATTTTTATGTATGTTTGTTTGTCTTTAAGGTATTTATTGATATGGACCTCTGGTACACTGTACTTGTTGTCAGTGTACTATTGCCTGAAATAAATGAATTATAATTATCATTATAAGCTACATATCTCTATACCTATACCAAATTTCAGCTCAATCGGTCCACCCGTCTAGGCGTGAAAGAGTAACAAACATCCAGACATCCATTCTTACAAACT